>CAKNXH010056266.1:0-25296 GCA_932178445.1 Andricus quercusramuli
AAAAAAAAAAAAAAAAAAAAGAGTTATTTGCTCGTCGTTTAGAGGTTGGCCGGGAATTAGCCGATCGAAACATGGGAACTTCTAACTAATACAACGCTGCTGAGGGCTGGTGAACTTCTCAGAATAAGACGTCAACCAATTGTGAGTCTCTCGGTTTCCATTCCTTGCACCCCCCCCCCTCCCCCACCTTAATACAGAAACGGTGCTAAAAAATTCTGGGGATCCAACGAGAAAAAGCTATAACGGGGAAATGTTAGTTAGCTTATGCTTAGAAAAGGACGTATTTATTACAAATACTTGGTTTATACATAGAATGATCCACATTTACACCTGGCGTAAAGAAAATAGCCACATTATAATTGACACCGTTATTGTGGATGAAAGACTAAGAGAACTCGTCAAAGATACAAGAGTCATGAGGGGCTCTGAATGTAATACTGACCATCACCTTCTAGTCTCCAAAATAAGCTTAGAGCGGGGATGGAGAAGAAATAGAACCAAACAAACGAAACAAACGCGAAACAAGATTAAAAATTTACAGAAACCGGGATATCCGAAGATACATAAGAAGCCATAGAAACACGAGAGCTCGCATGAAAAAATGCATGGACGTGAAGGAAGGTAGAGAAGTATGCCAGGACAGAAATGTGTGGCGACAAATAGTTTATAAAAAGAATGTGAGTAGAGTGTATGGCGCTTGAAACGAAAGACCTTAGATACTAATAGGCCCAAGTGGGGGACCGCACACACAATAATTTTTTGAGGCTCTTTACTTGGGGTGGTCACTAGAGAGATTGATCAGCCACCTGGGTCGGAGCAATGTTGCGCGACGAACGTGTTATTTAAATAAATAACACGCAAATTCTAGATCAATCTAAAACATGTATATCTCCTTCCCCACATTACTATTTTCCAACCGTGCGAATGACGCCTACCCCAAAAGGGAAATGGCCTAATGGTATAATAATAATTAATGTTGATGGTACTTGAAAATTCGAACAATTTATTCTATTTTTACATTCTCATCCAGAGAAGGTATTAGATTTGTGTAAAATTTGACCCCTCCCCCCATTTTGGTCAAGTGTCCATTTTTCAATAATCATTTAAAACTTTATCATATATATGTTCCAAAAACAACTTAGATACTTTTTTTCGCCCCTTTTCAGATAGTTGGAAGAAATCTTTCTGATTGTATGATTTATTTTTTATTAGAAAGATACGGAAATGTACGCTGAAGTGAAGGAATTTCCTTCTTCATTTTAAAGCAAATACAAATTTAATAATTTTTATTTGAAGAACATTGAACATAAAATATTGTCATTGCGAACCGCGACAACCAAATCGCGCGCCGTGATCGCGATCAAACTTTTAAGTTTACATTAAACGATGAACAGAAACGAGCGTGGCGCAAGACTTACATGATTTTTAAACGAAATATCGAGCGCGAAGCGCGAGTGTCTTGATGAGAATGTATTCCTTAAGGTCGATAGAACCTTAAGTAAATTAGTTCCTCTTTCTATGTAAAGTTTACATAATTAAACCAAAAGCAGGTCATAACGATGAAGCTAACTAAGAGAGCATTAGCCCGCGAAGCGCGCAATAGTAAGCACATGAAGTGCGAAAACCAAGATGAACCGAGCTTAAAGCGTCAGGCAAATGTGTCCGAGCGCGTAGCGCGAGGTGAATATATTATCGAGCGCGAAGCGCGAGATATAACAGGTGCGCGCCCTAGGCGCGCTCAAACTAGCGAGCAAAGCGAGCCGCGCGCGATGAGAATGTGCCCGCGAAGCGGGCAGATTTTTTTTAATTATATATATATATATATATATATGTAGACGGAAATACTGGCCCATAAGTAAGTTTCAGAGTCGAAAGCCGGCAACGTGGGACAACGTGGAACAACGAGGGATACCCATGAACATATAAACATGGACTGCTTTGTTTGTGGAAAATCGCATTAGATTTACCTCAATATAAGTATGTTCTATACATATGTAAATGGAAATACCGGCCAAAATGTAAGTTTTACAGTCAAAAGCCGGCTACGTGGGATGACGAGGGATATGAAGGATAATATTTAACAATATTTAATAATATTCAACAATAGTACCAAATATCTAATAAGCAATGACATACATTTTAAAATACGGAATTATTTTTTTATATTACTTACATGTTTAATTATAATTTTAATCATCCTTATATAGAGTATTCTATTTACTGTCATTTGATGCCGTAGTCACTATCTGGAAAAAAATCTTTGCCATACACGTTTTCAAATATATTTTAAAATGACATTATGTTGCTCCTATAACTAAACGGGGCCAACCCTAATAGTAGTAGATCTACTGATTTTCTAACTAAATATACATAAAACCAAATTTTGTTACTACTTGCTCTGATCGAATGTTACTCCGCTAACTCTAGTAAGTGGCTCTAACTAGGTACTCCGTTATCTTTAACCAGTTGGTCTAAATAGTTAAGCCGTTAACTTTTATGGTGGCGTATATTATGTCTTACGTTTTTTCGTATCATAGTCTCGTAACTGAAGGTTCTGACTGGAGTAGATAAGCTTCTAGGATAGACAACTGCGGTTAAACTAAAGCTGTATCACAGCCCATTAAAATTACTAATTATTATATGTTAATAACATAAATGGAAAATGAAATAAAATTCCAGATCACCATACCTACACTGTTAGAAATTTCTGTAGGAATTTTCAGAGACACGTCACTAAAGCTTTATGCAGAAACCGTTTCTAAATTTTCCTAAACTGTAACAGAAATTTCAGCAACGGTAACTGCATACAGCTTCAGTTACATGTTTCGGAAAATTCTGTTACAGTTTAGGAATTTTCAGTTACTGTAACTGAAAATTTCAAGGGGTTGAAAAATTTTTTTCGGTTCATTAATTTTAATATAAAATGTGTAGTATATATTTGTCCTGAGAATATAAATAGAAGAAAAATACGAGTTAAGTTATTACAAATGACTTTCTTATGTATCTATGTTATAATAATACGTACACTTATTGTATCAAATATGTAATCAAAGCCCATCTTTTATGATTAGAAATTTTCTTTCACATTTGATCAATTGAGTATATTATATAACATAAATATATACGTAAAGTTATTTAGATATAAACTTCGCTCGTATTTAGTCATACTATAATTTATATTTTCAAGACAAATATATACTGCAAATTTATATTGAAATCAATGAACCAAACAATACTGTCTCTTTATATTACATGTTCTGAAAAATGTACGCACAAAATTTATATAAAATGTTGTTTTGTTTTTTATACAAGATAAAAAATCTCAATTAAACTTTCTTTTAATATTACTATATCAATATAGTATATGAAATAATATAAAAACACATAAAATTTCTTATATTGTCGGTGAGAAGTTGTCAATTTGTTTTGCTAATTTTAATTAAAAAATAATTTAAAAATGTAGCAAAGAAGAACTTAAGAAAGGTCCTATGCATAATGTTTTCTAATGTCATTGATTTAAAACAGCAATGAAATTATATTGTAACTAATCAAATAAAAACAATTTCGGTTTGTTTATTAAAATTGCTATAAAATTAACGTCATGGTTTATCAAAAAACAATTTCTAACTTGACGAAGAGGCAGATTAGGGGTTATCCACAAAATACGAGATACTTTAGAGGGGGGGGGGGGGGTATCAAAGTATCATTCTCCGTGTTAAGTGTGATTGGCCGTACTTAAATTAGGTGACGGTTTATAGGCCATTTCTGA
Organism: Andricus quercusramuli; assembly: GCA_932178445.1. Classification (NCBI taxonomy): domain Eukaryota; kingdom Metazoa; phylum Arthropoda; class Insecta; order Hymenoptera; family Cynipidae; genus Andricus; species Andricus quercusramuli. Next base: position 3,770 of record CAKNXH010056266.1, read on the forward strand.
GACCCCCCTCCCTCCTGTAACAAACTGCAACAAAATATTTCTACCCTCCCCCACTCTTTCTGTACGTAATTTTTTTTGCCAAAAATGTTTTACTAGATATTGCTGGTAGAATTGGGCAGGGTATTGAAATATCAGCATTTTAATCTTGTAATACTTTCAACATAGAAACTTTTATAAACGGAATAAAACAGTATTTCAGATACAAATTTAAAAAATTCAAATTTATTAATTTATTTTAAACAAAGAAATGTCTTTTCTACTATAAAATATGGATTTTTAATAAGACACTTGAATTTTCAACAAAATAATTAACTTTTTAACATAATAGTTGAATTTTCAACCTAAAAATATAAATACCCAACAAAAAGTGTTATAGTTTATATTTGAATAAAAAAACATGAAATTTATGCAAAAAAAATTTCAACAAAAAGACGAATTTTCTCTACAAAAATTGAATTTAAATACAAAAAATATGACTTCAGCAAAAAATTATGACTTCAGCCAAAAATTATTTTTCCACGAAACTGGTGTATTTTTACACAACAAAAAGGAAATTTTAAACCAAGAAAATTATTTTTTCCCTACCGAAAAAGGAGAAATTTCAACTAAAAAAGATCAATATTAAAAAATAGAAATGTTACATTTTCAACTAAAAAATTAATTTCAAACAAAAAAAAAAGACTTTCCCACTAAACATTTAAATTTTTAACCAAAGACATAAGCCTTCAATCAACCAAATAAATTTTTAACAATGTAGTTAAACTTTTACCCAAGTAGTTGCATTTTCAATTTGAAAAAATTAATTTTCAACAAAATAATGAAACTTTCAATCTAAGAGATGAATTTTCAACTAAAAATATAACTGTTCGAAAAAAATGATTTCTGAACAAAGTGATTCAACCAATTCTTTCAAATAGGATAATTGAATACTCAAGCAAAGAAGAAGAATTTTTTACCAAAAAGTTGCATTAAAAAAAAAGAAATTTTTACCAAAGCGGATGAATTTATAAATAAGAAAAAAAATTTTTTAAAAAGAGTTTAATTTGCTGTTAAAAAAGATTTTAGTTGACTTTCCACGATCAAAATATGAAATTTTAACCGAAAAATAAGTTTCTGCGAAAAAAATTAAATGTGTAATCCAAAAAGACGAATTTGTACCAAAAAAGGATGACCTTTAACAAAATTTTTAAATTTTCTACCGAATAGTTGCATTTTTATCCAAAAAATATGAAATTTTTCTTGAGCAGATAAATTTTTATTTAGAAAGAAAATAAACTTTAAAAAAATATGTAGCTGGATTTTCATCCCGAAAAGATTCCAGTTGACTTTCCGAAATCAAAAAATGAAATTTTCAATAAAAAATAAGTTTCTACGAACAAAATTCAATTTTTCATCCAAAAGGACGAATTTTTATGCCAAAAGGGATGAATTTTTAACGAAATAGTTCAATTCACTTCCAAGTAGTCGAATTTTTATCCAAGAAAGATTCGTACTAAAACTTATGAATGTTTAATTAAAAGGACACATTTTTTTTAAAAAGTTGAACTTTCATCCAGAAAAGCCTTCAGTTCATTTTTTAACACCAAAATGTGAATTTTAAACAAAAAGTAAAATTTCTACGAAATAGTTAAATTTTCAACAAAACAGTAGAATTTTCAACCACAAGTATGAATTTTTTACAAAATAATTATATTTTCAACCAAACGCAGTTGCATTTTTATCCAATAAAGATAAAACTTCTCTTAAAGAAGATGCATTTTTAATTAGGAGAAAAAATATACCATTTACGTAGTGTATACAGATACGGCATTTTTTGCCGTATTTTCATTTTGGTGTACGGCATTTTAGTCACTGGTCACAGAAGAGTGGTCTGTCACATCTCGAACCCCTTTTCCAAGTCTCCCTTCAAAAAATACGAGTGGTAGTGACTGGTCACAGAAGAGTGATCGTGAGAATTCGTGATTCGAATCTGAAGATAAACAATTCGCAAATTAGTGCCGGAGCTCAATACTCGACCTAAAATTTAACCAAAAAATAAATTTTCTACAAAATAGTTACATTTTCAACAAAACAGCAGAATTTTTAACCAAATTAAATTTCGTACAAAATAGTTGAATTCTCAACAAAACAGCAGAATTTTCAACCAAAAAGTAGGACTTTTCAACAAAATTGTGAAATCTATAAGCTAATTTTCTGCTAAATAGTCGAATTTTTAACCAATAGTATGACTTTTTAACAAGATTGTTAAATTTTCAAACAGTTGCATTTATGTACAAGAAAAATGACAATTCCAAAAGGATTTCAATAGACTTTTCTACAGAAAAATACAAATTTGAAACAAAAAGTACATTTTTTAGGAAATAGTTGAATTCTGAACAAAACAGTTGCATTTCTGTTCAAGAAAGATGCAATATTTCTACATTAAAAAATGTGTATGAATCGAATCCATTTCAAATCAGGCAGAACAAATTACAAGGCAGACGAATAGCTAGTGTGCAAACATAACCTACTTATATACAAGAGGGCGTAATTAGAATTACAAGTAAATACTATTTAATCTCAATGAATAGCTGTCTTACCATTTTGTATCTCAACTTTAAGTCGGGTAATATCTCGGGACTTAGCCCGTTATACCGACGAATTTTTGAATTGATGTGTCACTTCACTATAATTCACTATGCTAACACGGTCTGCTATGAACGCGACCGAGGTGGGTCGTGAAGCGAGGAGTGCGCATGCAACTGCGCACTTGTTTCGGTTACGATAACTTATATTTCTGTTACCATTTAGGAATTTTACGAAACTATTTATAATTTTCAGATACCGTTTCTGAAGTTCACTTAAAATTTAGTAAATTTAATGTAAAAGTTACTGAATTGCGTTTTCAGTAACATAATTTTATCAATTTCAGTTACTTTAGTTTCTTAAATGTGTCGGAATTTTCCGAAAATTTCTAACAGTGTATATAGTTTTATGGTCGCTGCATCCGAATATTGTGTAAGAGCTGCTACATCACGTCAGGTTGTTTAGAAAATTATTCTTTTCGGCCAGTTTTTAGAAACAACATAGGGTGCGAATCTGACGTTCTATAAACTTTGAGTATAGCTCGACTTGAAGATTGAACCTTGTTTTTTAAGATGATTATTATGAAAAAATTATGTCCGTAGCCTACCTAAAGAGGTGATAAGTTTTTTGCAAAAAATGTGTTGCCAAATTTATCCATAAATTAGATAATATTTAATAATAATAAAGTACCACAATGTTACTCTCAAAAAACATATATTTCCATGTAACTGATTAAACGTAACGTATAGTAGCGTTGAACTGCAGATAGGCACGGGTCGCAATAATTATTGGAATTTCGGTTTACAAAAGTATAAGAAATTGGCCCACTATACTTTTTTCTTAGACTATACTTCATATTTTCACAATAAAAGAATAAAAATTACAATCTGTGAAACATTTAATTTTTTGTAAAAATTTGTGATGAATGTTATAAACAGCTTAAAATTATAATTGAAAAATTATTTCTTCTAAATGGCAAGAGTTGAACGATTGAAAATTCATACTTCACTTCAAAGACGAATATCGGTGCAGAAACTGAATTTATGACTTTGCCAGTAAAATTATTTGCAAGGTCTAAAATTTAGCTTCGAATTCACCTATGCCTGAATTATTTTAATGAACGAGTCATAAAATATTAAACTTGAAAGTTGAACATTTTTTCAGCAAAATGAACATTTTTAAATCTTAAGTTTAAGCCTTTGCCAAATCTAGTAAAGTGTTCCTAAAAATTTGCGAAAATCATAAAATGAAAAATAATCGTAGTCTTTAAATCTAAATCAAGAGAACGATCAAATATTATATAATTGATAAGTATTTGTACAAATTATTCACTGGTGCAATATTCACTTTTTGGAAGCCAAAAGTCCGAAATTCGGCGTTAATCTCCATTTCTTATAATATGTAACGTCAGATTGCTTAATATTCTACTGTATATCTAATAAAATATGTTGTTGCACTATATAGCAAATGGAGGTTAACTACGAATCTCGGACTTGTAGTTCACAAACCGAAACTTTCGGTTGTTATTTTACTTTTTATTGTTTTTTGCGCTTTTTATGCATGAATTTGAATTTTGGATTGTTAAATGGCATCACCCATGCTTAAAACGATAGTTCAGTCAAACTTAATAAATAAATGGTTAAAGGAACTTTTGTGAATAAGTTTCAGACGAACACTTTTGCATGTTTACTTTTTATCGTATCTTGCATGGTTTAAAAATAAAATAAAATGTTTTCAAGCCTAAAACGATAAATGTGAGTTTAGTTATCGTGGATTGTTAGAAAGAAGAACACAAAAACGTACGGGAAAATATTCATGATGTGGTTTTTGTGAATGAAAAGTTGACTGAAGAAAGTGATATGTGAAAAAATGACTTTGAGGTGCGAAAGTAAAATAGTTACAGAAGCGCAGGTAATTCATGGCATATCGAACTTACCCGGTTTCTACCTTACTGAAATTTTCTTTTGGAATAACCCTCGTCTACACGAAATAAGATCTTTAGTTGAAAATGTTTAAAATAAAATGGTCTGGAAAGCGTTTCTGTGGTCATACATTTTTAGACATACAGAACAATTGTTTTTCCAAACTGAATTTTTTTCTAATTGTAAAAATCTAGGACCATTCCGACGTTCATTAGTTTCCATTCTTATTTAATTTCTCGAATTTCCAAATCGAAATCTCATTTTGTGTACATTTAAATGGTTAAAAAAATATATACCGTAAGGTGAATTTTAAGGTAGTCATAGGGGAGCGTGTGTGCAAGTGGGATGCTACAAGTTATCGAACATCTAGTTTCTCTTTTGTATGTGTTTTATCGTAGTGTTATGAAAACATGAAAGAAAATAATAACGAATTGAAAACAAAAGCGAGAAGTTGACTAGTCTACTTCAAGAAAATGTCAGACTAGACCACTTTTTCATTAGAATGAAATTCATGATACAAAATGATTTGCATAATAGATGTATGGAAACCTGTCACTTTCTCTCCATGTCTACCGTGTGCAACCTGATCTTGTTCTGGAAACATTGCAAAGGGAATATGGTAAGGACTTTGTCACACTTATGGCATCTCGTTCTACTTTCTTGCGCTTGAGGAAGAAGAGGACATGAATCAAATAGCACGACTAACGCCATCAGGTCGGATAATTGAAAGAAGAATCATCCGGGTGACTGTAACAGTATAAAGGCTGTCACTCGCACTTGCGCTTGCGTATGACTGGTATGAATTAAAACTTGCGGTATGGAAATGAAAAGAAGACGGAATGGAGCGAGATCGTGGAGAAGATGGTGTAACAGAAACAAATATTGTCTTGGTACTCGGCCATTTTGTGAATAGTACAAATTGATACAAGAACAATCTCCTCACTTTATGAGACGCAAATGCAACATCAATTAACAAAATTATTTTGCAGCATAATTTATGTATACAAAATTATTGATAATTTTCCGAAGCGAAATTGTAATCATTTGTGATTTTTTGAGTGGAGACATTTTTTTGTAGATAATTTAAAAAAGTTTGTCTTCCAAAAAGAACACATATGCGCAATTGGTAATTTTTTTGTATAGTTCACTAATTTTTATACAACATGCCGTCGGGTTCACAGCAATTTGGTGATGTGTGTATAGCGTAGTGAAGAAGAAGTAAAGAGTTTGTAATAACAGAAAAAAGTATTAAAGTGTGTGAAGAATAGAAGTCATATTACCCCAACGATGATAAGGTTATTGTGGTTGATTTTTTTTTTGCAGTAGTTGCTTGTAAAGGGAAGTATTTTGTATGAGGTGTAATTGCGATGGTTATAAGAGAAAATGAGAGAAAAGGTAGAAGAAAAAGAATATGATTAGAGGCCATAAAAAGGTGGAAATAAAAAGTGATAAATAAGATTCGGTATACTTTATGGGTGAATCATTTTCACAGGCATTAGAAAGTTTATATTGTGTCCTCGTCTTGGATAATAAAAAGTTTAAGAGTTTACTCATTTTTATACAGGGTGCCGTCAGGTTCAGAGAAATTTAGTGATGTGTGTGTAGTGTAGTAAGGAAGAAGTAAAGAGTTTGTAATAACAGAAAAAATCTTTAAAGTGCGTGAAGAATAAAAGTCATATAACCCCATCGATGATAGTGTTATTGTGATTGTTGTTCCTTTTCCGTGCAGTAGTTGCTTGTAAAGGGAAGTATTTTGTATGAGGTTTGATTGCGATGGTTGTAAGAGCAAATGAGAAAAAAGGTAGAAGAAAAATAATATAATTAGAGGCCATAAAAAAGTGAAAATAAACAGTGATAAATAGGATTCAGTAGAATTTATGGGTGAATCATTTTCACAGATATTAGAAAGTTTATATGGTGTCCGCATCTTGAAGAATAAAAAGTATATATTATTTCTCTACAGAAAAAATAAGAATTCGTTTTTGTAGCGAATTTTCGCTGAACGTTAAGTACAGTCGACCATAATTGTATTTTTCATAAAACAATCAAATTTTGTATCGAATGTAATGTGTTGAAAAAGTTTGTTTACAAAATTTTGGAAAATTTTATTATAAAAAAAATATAAACGACTTGACACATATTTTGGCACAGAAACTAAACTTTAGAATGGAATTAAAATCGAAGAATATTTGCATAGTTAAATAATAGTAACGAAAAAGTATATTAAGTGAAAAAAATTGCAATGAGCAAATGAAAAATTTTATAATTAGTTACTGGAACATTGTCACTATGGTCTTTTAGTGAAAAGCCGCCAGTCTTGTAGAGTATATGAACTTAAACGATAGCGCTGTGGTGGCGAACAATGAATTAACGGTTTTATGCAGAAACGTTAGGCCTTATAAGAAAACTGCATCTGTAAGAGACGCACCAGCGACCATAGAAACCCTCAAGAAATTCCTCGACGACAGGTTGAGGATTGTAAAAGCTCTTAACGTGGCTCCACCGCCAAAGGATTCTCATTCCTCAAAGTGAGAAATACCACCAGGTTTCAAGTCTCATAATGCCAACATTGACAGACCCAAGGTTTGTTTCTTCTGTTCAGAACCAAACTTCTTGTTCCAGTGTGAGGATTTGAAGAAGAAATCAGATTAGCGTCGAGAATTTGTCGAACTTACACAACCTTGCCTCAGCTGCTTAGGTCAACAACGAGTATCGGCTTGTCCATCAACAAAAAAATGTCATGAGTGTTCAGGGAAGCATCACTCTATACTTCATGGACCTATATAACAGCAACAATCTTCTATAGTGCATAATGCGATATCAACAACTTTTAACAGCAATGCTTGTTTAACAGGACACATGGTGGAATAACTCTTTGGTTTCATATTGATGACGTTGCTTGCCACGCCATAGCGTTGGGCTATGTAACTTTCTGGACCGGGCAAAAATATCAGGTTCAAGCTTTGATTGATCTGTGCTCAAATATCTCTGTTACCGGTGACGCCTTGGCGAGGAAGCTCCAACTTCACCATCAACACGATTGTGTTCGGCTGCCCTACCCTAGGAAGTTGCGTATTAGGAACTCCTTAAGACGGACATAAGTTATTCTGACGTAACGAATCAGCCGGGAAATCAACTTCAAGGTTAATATTCCCATCGCTAAAAAAGATACCAACTAGAGAGTAGCCGTGACCACCCTTAACTCTGAATGGTCTCATATAGGAAACTTAGTTCTGACTGATGACTTAACGAACGGGACTGATTCAGCTGACCTCTTGCTATGAACAGAGGTCTACTCGTACATCATCCAGGACGGATTAAGAAAAGGAGGAGAAGATGCATCGATCACAGAACAGACGATATTTGGATCGGTTCTCACTGGTCAAAATCCTGCACCAGACCACAGTGTAGCTCCAAAAGGAATATCTCTTCATTGTTGCTTTGCAACAAGCTTATCAGGATGCTGTCACTGTACTAACAACACAGTAGGCAGCATCGTGTATAGTTCACAAGTGTCAGTGCTGTCAGTTTCGTCGTCGTCGTATGACGAGATGAGACAGACGGAATGTTCGGTATCCCACACTTAATCTCATGCCTGGTTTTTGCGTGATTATCGCATCGATAAAATTTTGCAAGACAAACCATTATGATGATGAAAGCAATATGTTGACGGACAAAGTTCATTTTCTGAAAGGTAGAAATCTACGAATAGCAGACAACATCATCAAAACGACGAGAACCGTTTGAGAATTCACTTTTTTTCATGCAGAATTCTGACACAGAAAAATCATTCTCTAGTGTCTCCTTCTATCCCAAAACCCACGACTTGATAGTGGTGAACATAAATTTCACGAAATATGTCGCGAAAGGGAACAAAAACCGAAGAAAATTGACACGCTTAAAACTTCAATCTCATGGTCTTCACACACAGGACTTGTCAAACTTCTCTGGATTTTGGTTTCTTGCGTAATGTTTTTCGCGAAATGTAGGTTCACCGTCATCAAGTCGTGGGTCTTGGGATAGGCCCGAGCACAATGGAGACCTGAAACCGAAACTTGAACCGGAAGATAAATCTGTCCTTTTTTATCTTAGCTACAGTAAAAAAGGACAGAGATATCTTCGGGTTCAGGTTTCGAGTTCGGGGCTCCATTGTGCTCGGGCCCATAGAACGAAACACCCGAGAATGCTTCTTCGATGTCAGAATTGTGCGTAAAAAATAAATTTGCAAACAGTTCTTGCTCTTCAGATGCTGTCGTCTGCTATCCGTAAATTTATCCATTTCGGAAAATAAACATTTGCCGTAAAAATAATAATTTTCTCACTACAAGGGTTTGTCTTTCAAAATTTCATTTATCCAAGGGTCACGCAAAACCCCGGATATTTGTTCAGTTTTCTTTCTTCTGTTTTCAAATACGTGAAGAAAAAATATATATTGGAACAGTGTCGGACCCGTTAAAAAAGTCAAGTCGGATTAACAAACACACACACACACAAACACACCAGAGAGAGAGTCAGTTTTCAGTAGGTAACTACTCTCGGCACAGAAGATACGTCATTAAAACCCTTATTTCAAGAGATATCGGAAAGAACTATATTCGAAAATAACGTTGATACCTTTTAGTAAAATTTATCTTCGGAAAAGTTCAAGCTCAAAGTATCAAAGACGATGAAAATTTCGCTGGAAAAAATTTTCTATCTTTCTGTAAACTGATATTATACAGAAAAATGATCTTCTTAAATGGCGCTTTATTGCATCTCATACAATGAGGTTGTTTTTTTTTAATAATAAGGGGCAAGGAATAATTTTAGTTTTCGAATATAATTTGGAAATTCTGTTGCTAATATAGAATTATTTTCTGGCCAAAAATAATTATTTCATTTAAGATTACAGTTTTTCACTACAAGATGGTTGCATACTTTGACTATGTCGTGAAATAGAAAGTAATTTAGTGATGAGTGTACAGTGTTAAAATGAAGAAGTATTGAGTGTATAATGGCAAAGAAAGTGATAAAAGTACTAGAAAAATAGAAGTTCTGCTTTACCTCCTATGATAGTGTTATTGTTGTCGTCATTGTTACGTGTGTAGGAGTTGTTTGTAAAGAGAACTTTATTGTATGTTTGGGAAATGTGAGGGATGTAAATAAGAGAAGATAAGTGAAGATTAGAACATAAGAAAAGTAAAATTAGTGATGAAACTTTCAAGAATACGAGTCGCGTAAAATCATTCGAAGAGTAACGAATTTAAATAGCGATAAATAGAATTTTTTTGAGTATTGTGATACATTGTGTGATACTGATAGTTATACCATTTTGCTGTCTCCGTATGAAACCAATCTATCTTCAAATCATTTCGCAATTTTTTTGTGGATTTTTTCTTTTTACTGTAAAATATATTCCATAAGATTTTATATTGAGCCCGCATCTTAAAGAACATGAAATATGATTTCTTTAAAGAAATAAAAATTAGCTTTTTTGCAAGAAGGGAACGAGATACGAAAAAAGTAAAAACGGCAAAGGTGTTCCCTTGAAAAAGTTGTAATAAAAAGTACGCTTCACTTCTGTTTTATTGGAAATTGTCATGAAAACATTAATAAAATCGGCCATAATTGTATTTTTTTTAAACAATACAATTTTGTATAAAATATTTTTCAAAAAAGTTTGCTTACAATATTTTAGACAAATTGATTATTTCTAGAAAAGTACAATCAAGCATCTTTATTCATATTTTAGCATGGTCTTCAAAAATACTTTGATACTTATCAAGAATTCAAAAATATATTTATAAAATATATAATAGGATTTTATGAACTACCTGAAAATATATAAATTCTACAAAAATCTGCACAAAAAGAAGTCAGTAGTTAGCCAATCGTGGAAATTAAAATATTTTATTCCAATAGCAACATCTCACAAGATATTCCAACAAAATTCACTGTAGGCTAATGTGAGAGGTAAATTTCCATGAATTTTTTCTTCCTGACAAAAATGTTACAGTTTATTTCCTAATTTCTGCCTCATATGAAAAATTAGAATGAGGAAATAGTAAATGTTGTTTAAAATTTCACAATGTTCTCATTGTAAATTTCAATTCAGGCAAATATGAGAAAAGAAATTCTAGAATATTTGTATTGTTGAAAGTTGGATGTAAATTTTCCTTTTAAATTTGTCAAAAAATAGAGAAACATGTTTTAGATACATGGACATAATTGTTCAAAAACGAGAATTTAAAGCTACAGTAAAGTGGGCCAAAAAGAAATTTGTATCGAGTAGCGGATTCTAATAGTGTTTTGAAGTTGTATTTGCCCAATAGTAGTAAACCCAAAAAATTTCAACTCCAGTGGATAACATCTGCTGTTATGTGTATGAATTTGAAAATTCAAATTTGGACATAATTAAAAAAAATTCCTATGGGCCAATAAAATGTGCTAAATGTTCAAAATGAAAACTTTTGGCAGTGAATCGTAATATGAAATTATAACTAGAAAAACAAAATTTATGCCCAACTTAGAATTTCCTTAATATGTGCAAAAAAACAATGTTTTTTGAATTATGTCATCTGGACATTTTTTTTAATGTGCAGTCAATACAATCAAAGAAACTCTTTTTTTGTACATTTCAAAAAAGTTCTAATTTGAACACAATTTTTTATTTTCTACTTTTACATTATTCTTTACTACCAAAGACTCTACCTAAGAAAAATTCAACATAAATTTTTAGCCAATGAGAAACTTTTTGTAAATATTCCAAATTTTTAAACTCATATAAAGAAGAGAAGATATAATCCGACCAAAGAAAAAATTTGAGGGCTTATTACTATTGGTAAAATACATCTTTTCCCAACGATTAAAATCTGCTACTCAAAAAAACGGTTTTTATGGTTCACTCTAATATACAGTATCATCCAGGAGTATGCATTCAGCAGCTTTCTGACATTTGCTAGAATACTCGCAATATTTGTGAAATAAATATTATTTTTTTTGAAAAAAATACCCGGAAGTATAGAAGTTGGTTAAAAAATCAGCCCTAAACGAAGTCAGTTATCTCATTTTACAAGGAGATATTGCTAATCGTGAGAATTGCAATATTTTATTTTAAAATCCACATCTCTAAAGATATTCGAATAATTTAAATATTTGTCGGCTAATGTGAAAGGTACATTTCCATGAAATTTGTATGTATAAAAAAGTGTACAATTTGTTTACACATTTCTGTCTAAACTGAAACTTGAAATGAGAAAATTGTAAAACATGTTTATATTTTCACAATTTTCTGATTCTAATAGACAACTTAGGCAAAAATAAGGAACGGCATTGTAGAATTTTTGTGATGATCAAAAATTGCATGTAATTTTACCATTTAAATCAGCCAAAGAGCAGCGAAAAACATTGGATATCTCTTCATCGATTATTTTAGAAGAATACCGACATTTTCACTTTTTTTGCAATATCTCCTCGTAAAATTACCTTCATGATTCCGCTTAGGGCTCATTTTTCTTTTTGGTATAATATAAACGTGTATTCATCCATTTTCAAAGAGAAATGGTATACTTTGATTTATAAAGATAACAAGAATTTGGTTGGTTCTAGCTGTACTGTTTAAAATTTGATTGTAAAATCTAAAAATGAAAATTTAAAAAAGGTGGACTAGGCGACGCATTAATTTTTTTATTTGGCGCTTCAAAACACGTTGAATAAGCCCAAGATGCAGGGCTGTCGTTAATTCTGTAAGCAGGTATTGTCATGAATTAAAACTTCAAACGATTTGAAAATTATAAATCATTCACAAAATAGACGATATTTGCCAAAAAACAGTTATGGCTAATTCACAAGGTAAATTTATAATAAATGTCAATAATGATTCCAAATAATTTGCGAAGCTTTTACAATTCGTAAACAAAAATAAGTCAGATACAATTCAGAGGTCCCTTATTTCAGATTTGCCTTTTTGATTAACATTTTTTTCATGAATGTCTTGAAAATGAAGGTATTGCATTTTGGTACGTATAGAATTATTTTCTCTTACATTACCATATTTGTACGCCATTCAGTAAAAATTACTAAATTCATTTCTGCAGAAAACAATGATTTTGTCTTACTTGTTTCACATTTTTATATGAGGATTTGAAAAACGGTGTTCCAATTAAAAAATACAATTAGTAAATGAAAAAATATAATTATTACAGAAAAACGAAGAAAAAATGATTAGGTATATTCCTTCAAAATGAATTAAAAGACTGTCATTAAATCATTTACAATTCTTATTATATAATAGGGGGTAATTTTTAATATAAAAAAATTTAATACACTAATCTTCACAACATTTAGAACATAAAAACGATAAAGTCAATAAAAAAATACAAAAATGCAATGAGGGACCTGTAAACCATGTACTGTTTTGAATTTTTTTCGTTGAAAAATTTTTTTCATTAAGGCCATGTGACGAGTGGGACACGTGACCGGATTTCTAACTTACCGACACTTTCTTTAATTGTCCGTTTATTTTCAATTTATTTCCACACGAATAGGCACATCGAGTTGTAAATTTGGGATAATAAATGAGAAGCACTAAGAAAGGCGGCTCTGGTCCTAAATTGTAATAATCATGAGAAATTTTTGTTTAGTACTTTCCTAGTACTTCTTATTTATTATCTCAAAATTTCAACTCGATGTGGCTATTCGTGTGAAAATAAGTTGATAATTGAAAAAGAGTGTCGGTAAGGTAGGAATCTAGTTACGTGACCCACTCCTCACGTGGCCTTAAAAATGTATAACTTACTATAGTATGCCTTTTCAGATTTGAAAAACATCTTTTTCTTAATTCTCATATCTCTAAATAAAATCTCATTATGACAAACAAACATAATATAATTTTCCCACTTTTCGGGAATTTTGAATTTCGGGAATTTTTTATTTCGGGAATTTTATAATGTCTGCAATTCAAAATTCCCGAAATTGACATTTTCGGGAATTTTAAATTTCAGGAATTTTAAATTTCTGAAATTTTACTATTTCGGGAATTTTCAGTTTCGGGAATTTTTAAATTCGGGAATTTTCAAATTTTGTATTTCTATTTCCTTTCGGGAATTTTAAATTTCGGGAATTTTGCATTTCGGGAATTTTACAATTTCGGGAATTTTCAATTTCGGGAATTTTTAAATTCGGGAATTTTAAATTCGGGAATTTTCAAATTCTGTATTTCTAATTCCTTTCGGGAATTATAAATTTCGTGATTTACATATATTCGGAAATTTTTCAATTCGGAAGTTTTTTTTGTTGGAAATTTTCATATTCGGGAATCTTAAATTTCGGGAAAATATGTCGTCTCTTTAAATTCGGTAATATTATAAACTATTGGGAATTATCCATTTCGGCGATATCATAAACTCTTCGGGAATTTTCCAATTTGGAAATTTCATTATTCGGTAATTTATTAGTCAGAAATTTTATTACATATTCGAAAATTTTATTATTTGGGAATTTGAAAGAGTCGGGAATTTTATTTTCCGGGATTTTTCAGTCCTTCAAATTTTTTGTCAAATATTGTTACTTTGAATTCAAATACCTAGATCCGCCACTAAATGTTCCAACTTCAAATATAATATTCGATTCCTACTTTTTGGTTTTGTTCCTAACCTATAATACCGACTGTGGCAGGAAGTATATATAAAGTCTAATTATTTTAAAAAAAACAATTAGGTAAGTAAAAAGTTGTTCTAAATCTAGTGTCCTGATTTATAGCTTTTCACGTATACTTTGCATTTTTTCCATTGCTGCGAAGGACGTAGCAGACGACAGCTTTTATTCCATCCTAAGATAAACTTTCGCCAAATAGCATGTAATCTTTAACAGCTGAACATTTTACATGCAACAAAATTTAACTTCAGTTTTTTCTGTGTCGGCACACTGCTGGGCATGAGCTATTTCGGAAGTCGTTGCGTAGCAACTAGTATCAACAGTCCCATATTTCATCAAACATGATCGTCGAACATTAACGAGAGTACCTGAACGTCGCTCATACCCGCAATGTCCACCGGTGCCGGTGGGGCGGTGCCTGATGTACACAAAGTTTGACAGGTTCTAGCACGTCTCACACCTCACACGTTGATGATGAAAATAAAGTGAATTTCTTTTTAAAGATTAAGATTATTAAGTTTATATTCTTTACAGTGGAGTGGAGTTTAAAAGGTAAGTTTATGTAAATTATTATTTATATGTACTAGATATTATTTCGCTTGCTCTGGGATGTAAACATAACCTTAGTTATTCTGTTTGTGGCGTTGGCGCTTTGCGTAAGAGACGTTTTTTTCTAAATTGATTTTAAACTAATATTTTCATAATAATTGTAGGATGACCAGAGCTGATTTTTGGAATGTAGGACACCCGGACTTCAGAAAAGAGGACAAAGTAGGACATAGGACTTGAAAAAAGAGGGAAAAGGTAGGACTGAAATTGTAATCCTATACAAACATTAAATTTCAAACTAATTTTTGGAAATACATGCAATAAAAAGTTTTTGCATTTTCTTATTTTATAATGCTATAAGAAAAAAATAAGGGTAAAAATAAATTGGATAAGATTGGGAAATGAGATTAAAAAGAAAAATATAAAAACCTTCCTCGCGTATATTCTAAAGTTTAAAAATGAATATTTCACAGGGTCTAAAATGTTTCAAATTTCGGTCTACATACCTTTTTTATATCAATTCTCTCCCCCACTTACAAGAATAATAAGAAAATGCTTTCAAACAGGCCAAAAAATGCCCTGAAAACGGGAAATAAGGAGATTTTTCACAAAAATGGGAGAATAAATTCTTTTAAATAAAATTGATGTAGGCTTATATTCAATGCGATTTTTGACCCTTGAAATTCCTCAAATTTCGAGTAGAAAAAATCAAAAACATTTCAAATCAAAAACAGTTGAATTCAACTACCAAAGACAAATTTTCAAAAAAATGTTTGAATCCTCAACCAAAACAGATTGATTTTCAACTAAGCGGTTGCATTTTTAAACAAAAAAGATTAAATTTGTACCAAGAGAATTTAATTTTCAAACCATAAAGATGAATTTTCAACAGAATAGTTGAATTTTCACCAAAAAACAAAATAATTCAATTTTCAGTTATAAAAATATCATTTTCAACGAGAAAAACGAATTTTCAAACAAAATATCTAAATTTTCAACCAAAGAGATAAATCTTCACCATAAAAATCAATTTATAAGAGAATACATCAATTTCCAACTGAATCGTTCAATTTTCGAATGAAAAAGATTAAATTTTAACAAAAAATGGAGTAATTAAATTTTCAGTAAAAAAAATTTCAACAAAAAGAAACGAATCGCCAACATAGTAGTTGAATTTTCAAATTAAAAAGATTAATTTTAAACCAAAAACGAAAGAATTTAATTTCCAGTTGGAAACATTAGTTTTCAACAAAAAACGAATTTTCAAACAAAATATTTAACTTTCAAGAAAAGAGAAGAATTTTTAGCAAAAAAAAAAAAAAATTCAACCAAATACATTAATTTTAAACGAAATAGATCTGTTTTCTACTAAAAAAGATAAATTTTCAATCCTAAAATCGAGTAGTTGAATTTTCAGTTAAAAAAAAAAAGTAATTTTCAACCCAAAAAAAGCGAGTTTTCAAAAAAATAGTTAAATCTGTAATGAAAGAGATAAATCTTCTACCAAAAACAAGGAATTTTTAACAGAGTAGTTCAACTTTCAACCAAGTAGTTGAATTTCCTACCAAAAAGATTAATTCTCAACAAAACAGTTGAATTTTCAACACGAAAATATGAATATTCAACAAAAAAATATAATTTTCAACCGCATAGTTTAATTCCCTACCAAAATAATTGCATTTTTGAAAGAGAGGTTAATTTCCAAGCAAGAAAGATTTTTCAGTTAAGAAGAGAAAAATTTCAAGCAGATTGTGGAATTTTTAAGCCAGATGAATTTTGTTGAGTTTTCAACCAAAGAAGATAAATTCTCAACAAAAAATGTAATAATTGATATTTCAACCAAAAAAGTTTTGAATTTTGAATAAAAAACAGTTGAATTTCACCAGAAAAGACGAATTTCCCAAAAAGTTGTTAAGTCCTCAACCAAGAAAGATTTTTCAATCAAGAAGACAAAAAAATTTAAGCAAATTGTTGAATTTTCAAGCCAAAAAGACGAAGTCTCTACAAACAGTTGCATTTTCAACAAAAAAGTTAGTTTTTAACCAAATATTTGAATTTTTTACCAAAGTAGTTAAATTTGGAACCCAGAAAGGTGAATTTTCAGTAAAACACTTAAATTGTTAACCAAAAAGAATGACTTTGACAAAATTGTTGAATTTTTCAAGAAAATAATTAAATATTCAACTAAATAATAAAGTCTTTGCTTATTTTAATTTATTATTTTATTTAATTTTTTATTTTTTTATTTAAATTTTTTAAATTAATTTTGCTTAGAAAATATTTTAATTTTAATATTTTATTATTTTCTGCCACTTTGATTTTTGAAACTATAATTTCGGGGAAGTAAAATTGATCCATATTTTAAAAAAACAAAATTTGGCTTACCACTTACAGAACTACAAAGAAATCATTGGGACATGAAATTTCAACAATATTCTTAATTTGGCAACAATTTTGAGACATCCACTAGACTTTACTCAGGCAATATTTTTGTCTCTTAAAAAAACTAAAAAATCTTGTACTTTCGAAAACCCGGAAAAATTAAAAACTCTGTAGGACAAAATTCACATGCTTAAAAAAAAGGCCATGTCCGGGAAAATCCGGACAGATGGTCACCCTCAGTAATAGGATCTTCGAAAAGTTGGTCTTATCACTCGGAAGCGTTTTTTTGTAGGTTCTTCGGCTCAGAAAGTATTTGTCGATATACATTTGAAATCAATTGAACACTTTTTAAAGAATAATATAGGCTTCGAATGGCAAAATCAAACAAATTTATTCAAACAAATCCTTTCGTGTTCTTTACAAACTGCTCAATGAATTAAAAACATATATCAATTAATAATTTCCCTCCTATGGGCTCAGAAGACACGAATGAGTTAACCTTACTTAAAAATACATGGGAATAACTATTGCGCAAACTCAGCCGTAGCACAGTCTGGCAGCTTGTAACTGAATTATTCAAAATTAAATTGTCCAATTTTCTTTCAAATTGTAAGCTTAATTAGCAGAACTCTAATTGAAATCGTACATATACTGCGTTTCGCACTCGGTTTTGCACATGGTAATTTCGAGTATACATGGATTTTATATTGGAATATATTTTAAAACTGTATATTTAACGTCCGTAAAAAATGAATTGTTTAATTTACTGTCATTTGTGACTAGATAATTTGAGCCATAGGGCTAAAAAGTGGCCTAAAAGTGGGAGTTGGGGGTAGGAAAGGGGGTGTGGCCTCTCCTGATTGGCCGAGGGGCGTGGCCTAATTACAAAATTGTACCAGTAATGGGGCGTTCTCTAATTACAAAATGGCGCTAATTAGGGGTGTGGCTTTAATACAAAATTGCGCTAATTAGGGGTGTGGTCTAATTACAAAATGGCGGTCATACGAAATGATCGAATGAGTTATTCTGAGTTGGAAAAGGGGAGGGGTCACACATGATTCCATCGAGTGGATGATTCTCACCTGAAAAAAAGGGAGGGGGCCCCACTCCCTCCCACCGAATGAATGTGTCGAAGTTGGAAAAGGGGAGGGGCCCCACCCCCTCCCTGTGCGAACCTGAGAAGATTCATGAATGGACATGTTGCGCTTCGAAAAGGGGAGGGGGCCCCACTCCCTCCTTGTTATTCCAAGAGCAAAGGACGATTTGGAAAAGGAGAGAATTAATTATCCTTATTTTCTATCTATCTAGGTCGGAAAAGGAATTTTAAACAAAGCTATAATTACTTAAAGGTATGTATAATATTTAATTCACTAATTAGAATATAAAATTATCCTAAATTATTTCTAAGTGATAGGTAGTAAATATACACATTTTTAAATTATAATTCCATATCTGTTCCATAAAAACGATTTCAAAATATAATTCGAAGAATTGTTTCTCAAGTTTTGTTTGTACTTGACTTTTGAAGTATGTAGATTTAAACTTAATTATCTGACGGATTAACTCCTCATTCGGAGAGTTCATATTTTCCGAGACTAAATAATTGACGATCGTTTCAACTAAAAAATCTTTACATCCTACTACGTTTTTCAATAATCGCTAAATTCTTCTGAACCTTTCATCGACACACACAATAACATTTTTCAGTCCTTCGAAACTTGACTTCTTTAGAACTACTTCCGGTGTATATTGCTTCTTCTTGCTCTCCATTTCAACCTGCTGGGTTCCATTGTTGGGCTCGTCGTTGCGTTCCTTGCCGTCCCTCAGAATTATTGCTTTGTTGCCGTAAGCGGTCGTAAACACGAGCGTGTATTTGCCGAATTCAATGTTTTTCAGGTATAAAGGTGAATTCCCGAAACAGAAGTATGACTCTATTATATCCACGTGTTGTTGGAGATTTGTGCAAGTTGCCGTATCGAAGGTAATTCCGCTACCTGAACTGTTCCTAATTTTAATGACCGATTGAAAATTTTCCATCCGATTGAACCTCTAGTCCAATTAAAATAGTCTTCGAAAATGAATGATTAAGTCCTCAAACAGTTGGCAGAATCATTTGTTGTGTAGTTCTCTTTGTGAAATTTGTAGACATCGAGACCAATCGTTTAAGAGCAGCCTTAGTGAGTATTTGTTTAAGAGGTGTTGATTTGGATTTGATCCTTTTTATTTTTGATGTTTCGGGAGCAGTTTTATCAGTCTGCGTATCAGGCGAAACTTCGGTAGTTTGAGTGGCCATGCACTTTAAAAAATCAAAGACCTGCGACGATTTCACCTCTACTGAATCGATGTTAACTTGCGACATAGTGGCTCTTTCAGATATAAAAACTCAACTGATTCAAAGAGGTTCCTCACATGGTTTTATACAATATGTGAAATATTTGAGGAGTGGGGATAGCATTCTTTGTTGAGTGGGGTGATCCATATGTGGCGAGCGTGGGAATAACCGTTATGTCATACATGGAAAGAAAGAATATAATGCCGTATTTTCTAGAATTTACACAATAGATCAGGTGTTTCTTAGGAATCATACAAGAAACCTACATGACATATAAATTCCACAAACGAATGTGTGATTTATGTAAAATTCACAAAAGAATCCATATGTCATGTAATTTACACAGAAGAACATCTGCATGTCATAAATCAAGATCAAAGAATTTCTTTTCCTAGGAATTCAACAAAAAAATATATGTTTCTTGTAACAATTGCAAGAAAATGTGCATTTCCCAAAAAGTATACAAAAGTTAGTGACTTTGAAAACCATAAATCAGTTATGTGTCGTACAGTGTGCAAAGAAGTTAAGTAAGAAAAGCACATGCATTCATAAACTAACCAATTGTAATTGAAAGTTATAAATTACGTAGATGGTTATCGAAAACATGAGTGAACAATTGTAAAAAAAATTTCCAAAAAACACAGTGACAGTCTAAAGATGAAATAACAGGATACGAATTTTTTTCGTTGGAAATGGGGAATGATCACTGAAATCTACTGTATGATATTTTGTGAAACAAGTGACAATACATCGATTTCAAAATCGTAATAGGGTTACTTACGGAAAGCAAGATGAAGAAAACGGATGTTCAACCGAATTGTTTTCTAAGTTTTCTATTGTGAAAAGCGGAAGCACCTGCAGTGAATACTTATCTACACACCAAAATGTAGACTTGAGCAGACTATATTTTAGAGTCGTACCAGTTGAAGAGTCGAATTTCGTGGCGCCCTTAAATTGGACCTGGTAGCATTGAAAACGTCAGACTATTCTGCAGCTCAAAAACCCTGTAAAAACAGAACTACTGTTTTTCTGAAAATCAGAAACACATAAAAAAATGTCCATGAAAAGCATTACCACCTCGTAAAGGGTGCCTGAGATACAAGGGACAAGTTTCTAAAATCATGGGGGCGATGCAATTCAAGTTATGCATGTGGAGGGGTAAATATCGATTGTTTTCAAATAGCAACCCTCCAGTCTTCTCGTCTCAGTTTCTTTTTACACGTCTGGAACGCCAGACTTTTTTTCGTGTGTCCGAAATCTTTACCAGTGAAAATGGTTTTTGTAGAAGATTTGATCCATGCGCTTATCGAAATTATTGGTTGTTTAACGGACGACGAGTGCATTTTCCACTTACGAAATATATTGTATATGTGTAATACGGATGAGATATTCCGTATATCTCGTATGCTAACCTCGGGTAGTACTTTGAGGTTAGCATATAACATATATATGCTGCGAAGTGGCCATTTGTCGGACCGCATTTTACAAAATTCGAGTAAGTGGTTTTCACTTCATTTAGTGCAAGGGGGCGTGTAATGTGACTTTATCATGATGAAGATATTGAGCACAATGATGAACAGGAGGAGGAGGAGGAGGCGGATGAGGAGGAAGCAGCAGAAATAACATTCAAGGAGGATGATTGCGACTGTGATGAGGAGGGAAATAATGGAGGAAGTAGAGCACCCTCAGAACGTGAAGTTCACGAAAGTGTCTCGGATGACGTTCAATCCATTTATGGCGGAGATTACTCCAACTTTCCAAACAAAAGTACCGGTAAGCTTTTTCTTACACAACTCTCATTTATTGTAAACTGAAAGAAACTTATTTTCTTCCAATATTCAAAATTATCAATTTATATTATTTCTTTTTGAAATCATTGAAAAATTTTGGAACTTTTCGAAACATTTAAGAAATTTTGCAATAATGAATAATCTTAATGGAATCATTGACATATTTTGAAATCTTTTTAATTTTTTCCTATCTTGAAAAATGCTTGTGAAATCTTTTAAATGTTAAAAGGAAAAAACTTTATCGAGATCTGTCAAACCTATGAAATATTTGAAAATATTTCAAAACATCGAAATCTTTTCAAATCCTAAAATATTGGTGAAATCTTTAAAATCTTTATAAAATCATTGAAATGT
>CAKNXH010056266.1:41247-52809 GCA_932178445.1 Andricus quercusramuli
TACGCAACCATACTTTTTGCATGTGTATGAGTTGAAAAAGTATTGCACGATAACAAAAATTAGTCTAAAGCAATAAATTGTCACGTGATATAGAATATGCTACGCAACCATATACTTTTTGCATGTGTATGAGTTGAAAAAGTATTGCATAATAATAAAAATTAGTCTAAAGCAATACATTGTCACGTGATACAGAATATGCTACGCAACCATACTTTTTGCATGTGTATGAGTTGAAAAAGTACTCTAGGCGGTAACAATATGTAATGTAATTTTACCACGTTGAATGTTGGAAACGATTCGAGTGACGTTGAAGGCAGTGAATTTACTGCGTCACACGTTTCAGATATCACAGCTGGCTGCAAATTTACAAGTCGGGTAATTTTTTTCAAGGAAATATCAAGAATGGCAGGAAAATTCGTTTCCTTGTGAGGTTTTTTAGCTTTTTAAATTCTAATCAAACAAAAATCGAACAAAATTTCAAACTTGGTACACTGTATTACTTGGTTGGGACCACGACAAGTGATCACAAGAATTTTCGTGTTGGAATTGGATTTCACTGTAACTTGGTGTATTTAGTCCTTTGGTAGTGAAGAAAAACTCCAGCAAACACTTTCCAACTCCTTTTTGAAAACCCAAAAAAGCAAAAATCGCGCTTTTGAAAATACGTCATTCTTATTATTAAATTTTTTTCAGGTGAAGGTCTAATTGCGGTTTACAACTTCTGTAAGTTTGATAGTGGAACAGTCAGTGGTTAACGGGAAAAAAATTTGGAAACAGTTCAGCACGATAAAATGTTCACGACCGCAACGTTCCACAGTGAGAGAGAAGCCCGGTAAAACTGGCCAGATGTAAAACAATAACCCGATTTGTATGAAACTCATTACTTCACAGTTCTTTTAGTCACAGATTCCAAATATTGCATAAAAAAATAAAAATTCAGAATGGCGGGTACAATACACCAACAAAGATCTTTGTCAAATTATCCGATTTGTATAAAACTCATTTTGTTGAGGTTTCTATAGTGAAAAAGTCAAATATTGCATACGAATTTGAAATTGAAAATGGCGCAAGGGCGGATCCAGAGAAGGGCGATTGGGGAGGTCGCCCCAACGAGATTTAGTAAACCAAATTAAAAATTTGAAAATTTGTATTTCAGGCACATAAAATACTTAAGTCCTCTTAATTTCCTTGACAACTCAAAGCCCCCTAATTGTCACACTTTATTTTTAGTACCTATGCAAAAATTAAAGTGATAGACATTATTATTCAGGATCATGACTTATTAGAGAACTCGAAAAATATTTGAATTTTCTAATATTGCAAGCGATACCACCTTAATTTCTTGCTTTTGGTGAAAAAATACTGCTATAAATTTTTTTTCATTGAAAAAATTGTTTCGCTTTTTAAAAAATACAAATTTAAGACTAAAAATTTGTTTCATTCCTACAAAGTATTTGTCATCTATTGGAGAATAAGCCCTACATTTTGTGAGACAAAGAAAAAAATTCGAAGATATTATCGGGCTTAGAATACGAAAACTTGGAATTTCGTTACAATAAATGGTCTGAAATGGCCCTGAATTTTTTTTTTATGGAATAGTATGCACAGAATTTCTTCTACAACACGAGGAGGATAATTTTTAATGATGAATAAATCAAAAATATTTATTTAAAACCAGGTGACGGGAAAAAAATCTTAAATTTACAAATATACAAAAAATACACATTTTGTATAGTTAAAAGATTCATATAGTACCTTAAAATTGTAATTGCTGAAAATAAGACTTAATATCAATAAAAATAGGGAGTGCACCTTGTGCTATAGGGTAAAATTATATACATTAGATGTAAAAATGATAGTAGAATTAGAATAATACAAGCACAAGAGTACAATTTTTTAGCTTTTTTTTGCTTGTATTATTTTTATTCTATTATCATTTTTACGTGTAATGTATATAATTTTACCCTATAGTCCGGGGCACACCTCCTATTCTTATTGACATAAAGCCTTATTTTCAGGAGTTGTAGATTTAATGAAGTGACTAAACTTGACTGAAAGTGACTGATAGTCATTAATAATAATGTGACTAATGTTCTTTTGAGTTCAAAATAATTATATTTATACGAATTCCAGGCGAATTTGAATGAATTCAGGATGCACTCATGAGAATTCAGAGCGCATTCAAAACAATTCAAGTTAATTTAAGTGAATTCAACCAAATTAAAAAAATCAAAAAATTTCCATTGAATTGTGTAAAATGGGATTAAATTCAGGGCGAATTCAACACTATTTGAGTAAATAGAAAGAATTCAAAAAATAGAAAAGAAATCAATGAATTCAACAAAATTCAAGGGAACTTACAAGAATTTAAGGGAAATGAGAAGAACTCGATGAAACTCATAAAAATTCAAGGTGAATTTGCAAAAAATTTAAGTAAATTGAAAACAATTCCAAAATATGAACGAACTTCATCGAATTCATTAAGTTTGAAGTGAATTTAGAAAAATCTGAGGTAATTCAAAAGCATTTGATGAAATCCCTGAGAATTCAAAGTGGGTTTAAAAGACTTCAGAATGAATAAAAAAACGTAAAAGAAGCAGAAAAGTTTATTGCATTGAGTAGAATTGAGTGAACTTTGAAAAATTCAAGTGAATTCAAATTAATTGAAGGTAAATTAAGAACTTCAAGAGAATTCCAAAGTGTTCAATAGAATGCAAAGGAATTCAGGATAAATCAATAAGAAATCAAGGTGAATTCCACATGAATTAAAATTAATTGTAAAAAATCCAAAATATTCCATTGATTTCAGTAAAACTGGAGTGAATTTGGATGAGAAATTAGATTAGAATGAATCCCAGATGAATTTAAAGGACTTCAGGGTGAATTTAAAATAACTCAAGTGAATGCGACAACAATTTTAAAATTAAAAAAATTGACTGCATTTAGATAAATGGGACTGAATAGAAATCTTATAAAGTTTACAAAAATTCAAGGTGAATTTTGAAGACTTCAGGGTGAATTAAAAAATTGAAAATCCTAAAAATATCCATTGAATTCAGTGGATTTCTAGAGAATTCCAAAGAATTCAGGGTGAATTCAAAAGAATTTTAAGTGATTCAATATATCTATATGTATATGTATATTAAGTGCATTGGAGTATTTCCTCACAGTGAATTTTTCTTTGACCGTTTTTTAAATAAGATAGTTATTCTTCATGAATATTCCTGGCTATTATTCCATCAGACAAAATAAATGAATTCATAAATATTTTCAACAGCTTAGATTCAATTAAATTTACTATTGAAAAAGAAACAAACAATTCAATAACATACCTAGATTTATTAATCATGAAAACTTCAGAAGGAAACTTAATCACAAATTGGTATGAAAAAATGTCATGGTCAGGGCGTTATTTAAATTATAATTCTCATCATTTATTTGCTCAAAAAGTAGGTTTAATTAAAGGACTAGTGGATAGATGTGTCAAATTAAGCGATATTGAATTCCGAAAAGAAAATTTTAATCAATTAAAAAAAACCTTAATACAAAATAATTATCCACTTCAATTAATAAATAACATAATTAAGGAAAGAATATTTGAAATATATAATAGTTCCTCAGAAAATAAAAAATGGAATGAAACCTATACAAAAACAGAACTTAATGTTTCTATACCATATATTGAAAATTTCTCAGAACCTCTTAGATAATCTTTAAAAAAATACAACATCAATGTTCATTTCACAAACAACCACACACTAAATAAACTTCCTTTGTTTAGAAATAAAGATAAAGATAGCAAAGAAAATGTATCTGGAGTTGTATATCTGATCAATTGTAAATGCTGCAACAAAATTTATATTGTAGAAACAGGCAGGAGATTAAAAACTCGGATATACGAACATAAAAGGGATTGTGAACTGGGAAATCAAAATACTGGTTCATCACAACATGCACGGGAATTAAATCATTATTTTGATTTCCAACTGGACAATATCAAAATTTTAGCACGAGAAAACAATACCGATAATTATTACCTTTGAAGAAGACCTGCAATTAGGTCGAAACGTACGTCGGTTATGACAAATAAAGTATGATTCTTTAACATCTGAATCCATTGCATTTTATATGACCGTATGACCAAATTAATTTTATTCATGAAGAATAACTATGTGATTCAATATAATTCAAAGGAACTGAATACAAAAGAATTCAAGAAAATTCAGAAATAGGTATAGACCTGAATTCAATAGTGGGTAACCCTTGGGTAAACCTAAAGTAAAACTATACCTGGGTAAGCTAAACATACAATTTAAAGTATTAAAGAAAATTTTAAATTATGTTGTAATGAAATTACAAATTTTCGTATTCTAAGCCCTCAATATTCCTTAATAAATAACGAATTCTTTCTAGAGGCGAAAGAATTTTTAAGTCAAAAATTGTTTGTTTTTCTTCTAATCGGAAACAAAGAAAATTTATTTTTAGATCTAAAATGGCCCAGCGGAACCTCTAAACAGTTTTTTTTAGAAATAAAAATAAAAATGTATAGCAGTATTTTTGCACTAAAAGGAAGAGGGGGTAGAGATTTCAAAATTCAAATTTTTATGGGGCACCTTATTTTAGGTAGCAACCCTTTTGAAACATATATGTTGATAATAATCAAAAAATATAAATAATGTTGAATTTAACGCCTTATTTTATTCAATTCCAAAAGTTCTTCTAAATCATTATCCATACAGTAGTTGAAAAAAATTCACAATCGCCTGCTCCGAAAATTTTTCTGGATCCGCCCTTGAAATGGCCCATCCAAAACTGCGAACAGGATGGGATATAAAATGGAGCACACTGGGATATAAAATATTTTTCGAGGAGTGGGGGCCTGCAGCTGCTTGGATTTAAGCGACGTTCCTCCTCCCTCTTATCGAAAAATGTTTTATATCCCTTTCGGCGATGCGGCGGTTCAATAATGCGATGTGTTTGAAACTCATTTTAAATAAAACTGGTCGCTTTTTTGAATGTCATTTTTAATTTGGAATTTCATATACAATATTTGGCATTTTTGACTCAGAAAACCCCGAAAAAATGAGTTTTATACAACTCGAATATTTTAAAAACGATTGTAAGTTGATTTAGAATCAATCTATTAAAATTATTCTAATTTCCTAATAGAAAAAGGTAATAATAATACAAAAATCACAAATTTCTAAAAATTGCTGAATTCAGCCAATTTTTTATACAATATTTAAATAAAATTAGAAGGAGGTAGGTTGGAAGTCGTATTTCTGATTTGCGATTTTTTTTGTGTTCTATTTTAGTAAATGAAAATATTCATAAGGAAGTAGATTTCATTTCGATCTTTGAAGAAATTGAGAAAGTTGTTTTGTCGCCATATTGGATCCGCCATTTTCATTTGTATTTTTGATGCGATATTTGGAATTTGGGAGACACAGAATTCCTAAGTATTGAGTTTCACGTGAATCAGGTTATTTTTTTACTTTTGGCCAGTCTATCCGAACTTCTCTCCCATTGTGGAAGGTTGCGTTGGTCGTGGACATTTCATCGTGCTGAATGTTGAATCCGAATTTTTTTCGTGTGAACCACTGGCTGGTCCAGTACTGAAAAAAAGACAGGAATCTTCAGAAAAAAAGTCAGGACTTCTGACCATTTCTGACCACTTTTGTTACGTTTCTCGACAGAAATCGTCAGGAAAAGTCAGAATTCGTGAGAAATGTTCAGAAATCGTGAGAGCTTGGGTTCGAAGGATAATCCTTTATTAGGGTCCAAGAATGGAATGCCATAAAACCTAATCCCTTTTATATTTCCCAGGTTATTTAGATTATTTATTTATATTTATTTATGCATATTCTCTTTTTACTTATATTCAATTAATAACATTTATATATTGAAGGACTCTGAAGGTGAATCTGAAAATTTTGTTCGTTTTGACGTATCTCTTTCTCTTTACAAGATACATTATATTTGAACTAATTTTAAATTTTTTAGGAAAATTTTTAGGTATCTGAAATCGTCGAAACCCGTAGATTCTAAATTTCTAACTTTTGAATCTGTATATGCAACATTGAAAAAAAATTTATTTTCAATTGTTAATCCTTTTGGGCTGGCCTACCTGCTGTCCTAGCCGATGAGCTACCTGATAGGATGTGAATTAGCATATCTTCAGAAATTGTCAGACTCGTCAGGAATAGTCAGGATTTTTAGGAATCGTCAGAACTTCTGACCATTTGTGACGATTCCTGACTTTTTTTTAGTGGGGGTATGAAACTTACAAAACCTGTGCAAAACATTTAGATCTTCATCTGACAAAAAGATAAATGAAAAATAAAAATTACATGTTTTCAAAAACGCAATTTTTGTTTTTTAGGTTTTCAATAAACAATAAAAAACAGTTTTTTTCTTTTAAAAATTTTGTTCATCTAGAATTAAGTCTTATGAAAAAAATTTTAGACCTTGAGAAGTTGAATCTGTTAAATGGAACCAAAGAAATAATATTTTCAAAAAAAAAGGTACGTAACATTTAAAAGTCCCATATCTACGCCATTCATTCAAATTTATCAAATGCATTTGCTGGAGTTTTCCTTCACTGCCAAAGGACTGAATACAACGACTTACAATCAAATCCTATTCTAAGTTCCAACGCGAAAATTCTGGTGATCACATGACATGGACTCCACCACTTGCTTTATCGCATGCTAAAATTTTCGAGATTGGATCCAAATTTAGACACGCAAAAAACCTCACGAAACCAAATGCTCATGTCAAACCCCGATATTCCTTTCAAATTTGGTTGCCCATATTGCATTTTTGAAATTTTGAGGTCATCTTTAAATTTGATAACTTCAGAAATCTTGTTAAACCAAGCCTCATGTGAATTCCTAAATTATTTTGGAACTTATTGGTATTGCTGTACTTCATTCTTTTAAATTTTGACGTTGGATTTGAATTTCGTAACCTCCCCTACTGAAAAACCCGACGTCGGATCCTACGTCGGATCCTAATAGTTTCCTGCGTCGTAGCCGACGTCGTAACCCACGTAGGATCCTACGTCGGATCCTGATAGATTCCGGCGTCGGAAACGACGTAGGAAACGTCGTCGAGTACACGGAAAAAAGTGGATCG
Source organism: Andricus quercusramuli (assembly GCA_932178445.1). Classification (NCBI taxonomy): domain Eukaryota; kingdom Metazoa; phylum Arthropoda; class Insecta; order Hymenoptera; family Cynipidae; genus Andricus; species Andricus quercusramuli. The sequence goes on from CAKNXH010056266.1 coordinate 48,388, forward strand.
TTAGAAGAACTCTCGAAACCACTAGTTCTAACTATTTTAAATTGAACCGCAGCTTTTCGTCGTGAATTTTGTTAAAATTACTATTTTTTGTTCAGGTATGTTAAACAACTGACGCTTTAAAAGAGTAGGATGAACAATTTCAAATAGTAGGATGCACTGCACCACTTGTTAACCATCAATACTCAGCGAGAAGAAGTTACTATTTCGTGTAGTAAGCTTTCCTTCTGTGAAGAGTAACTTTGCCGATTTCGCATCGTAACGCGTTTATGTATATGTATATATGCACTGCACGCCTTCTATACAAAACAAAAATGATGTAAAATGTCGATCGATTTGAGGGTGAAAAAAATTATGTTATATATGATTACTGCACGTAATTTACGATTATTCTTACACAATCGCAGGCATAGAGTCTTACACATATGATCGCACGCTCAAACGCTTTGAAAAATCGCCCCCGCTGGGGAATCGAACCCTACCTGCCTACCTAAAACCTGCCCTAAAACCTAAATATAGCGCACGCCTTAGTCAAGTGAGCTACGGAACCGCTTAGATTTTTCTGACAAAGTCTCGATCAAGCGGTTTCTCTGAGAAAAACGAGGCCAGCTAAGAAAATAAATGTCTACTTACAATTTTTTTAATTAATCTCTTACAGGTGATATCTAGTAAATTGTAACGAGCTAGGGAAAAATATTTTGCTTAAAAGTATCAACTAACACAGTAAATACATTATTAGTAATTTATACATATGTATTATTATAAAATGATTAAAATTACAATTTTTAAGAATTACATATTTTGTATTTTTGTAAATCAAGACTTGAAAAAATGATTTCGAATGAAATCTTTGGAATTGTTAATTTTACTTTATTATCATCTCACTTCATTTGAAACGTAACATTAATTTACATAACTGATATGTGTATGAATAAAAAAATAGTTTAAACATTGTAATAATATATGAAATGCAACATTGAAATCACTATTTTAAGATGAAACAAACATTGAATAGTGATTCAAATTTAAATTTTTTGCAAAAATAAAATTGTTCTCATGAGATATAGGGATGCTGAATTAGAATAAAAACTGTTTAAGGGCATGTGACACAGCGAAATACCTATATTGCCGACCTCACTTTATCAGTTTACTGAATTTTTTTTTGAACCTGAGAACTTTTTTAAAGAATAAAATATCGAGCTGAATCTTTGGAAAATGCATTAGAATACAATATAGTACGTTAAAGTACTTCATTTTGGTAGGAACTTCACTAAAAATTATTTCCGAACAAATTAAAACTGGGAGACTATTGTCACATTTTTTTTCTGAACCTCGAAATTTTTCGAACTTTCAAACCAAATGAAGTACTTTAACGTACTTTATTGTACTCTAATACATTTTCCAAAGATTCAGCTCGATATTTTATTCTTTAAAAAAGTTCTCAGGTTCACAAAAAATATTCAGTGAACTGATAAAGTGAGGTCGGCAATATAGGTATTTCGATGTGTCACATGCCCTTAATAAAAAAAATAGGTTGCGAGAAACGAATATTAAAGATCGCGATATCACAGTAGAATTGTAGATTTTATTTTTGTTAAAAATCTTAAGAAAATAAGAAAAAATTTTTTTTCAATAAATGGTATTGATTTCTACAAACATCAATGTGAAAAGGTTGAAAAAATTATTACTGCTTTAGGTATGCAAATTAATTTGAACTAAACTTGTATTACAATAGTATATTGCATTACAAGTGGTAGGCGATGGCCTTTTCGTGACAAGTGCAGTGTTTTTAGGACGAGTCGTAGGTGAGGGCACCGAAGGTGCCCGAACCGAAGACGAGTCTCAAAACACTGCACGAGTCAAGAAAAGGGCCTACCACGAGACATGCACGAAACTTTTTACAACAAGATCATGAAAATCGTGAAAAAAACGCTACCTGATCGAAGTTGCGGGTTTAACTAACAAACTAACAAATTTTTCCATATAAAAAGAAGGAATTTAGAATGAAGATAAATGTATACCTGTTTATTTTAGCAACTTTATTTTAAAGAGAACACCTTGAAGTGTATAACATTTTGAAGTAATTTAAATTTTCCCGCAACTTTGACTTGAGCAACTATAGCGCACCTAGCGGCGGAGAGGCTACCGGCTTTTATAACCTTATTTCTGAATACTGTCACGCGTTTGTTCGGTTTTCTTCAATAGTTAAATCAATGTGATATTATCGAAAATAGAAAAAATGTCAGATTCGGACGAAAGTGAAGTTTTTCAGTGTACGCCTCCTATTTCTGCACGGTAAGTCGCGAGACGAGCGCGCTACAGTTGTCGCTGAAAACATCGACCTATTTCCGTCTTTATCTAACTATCTTCCTTTCACTTATTGTGAAAATGTGGAATGCTTACGAAAAGAGGCCTTTTCGTAAGCATTCCTCATTTCGTACATTCTTTATTCGCATCGTTCGAAATGCGCCACATTACACACAGATCATAAGTATGAAAACACGCCACTTTCATGATAGTGTTGTAAAAATTATTTTTTTATGACACATGCATGATTTCAGCCCTTTTCAACGCCTATGAAGCGGGGCTAAAGCTCTACTTTTTACTCCCTAGGGACTCAAAAGTGACGTCAGAGATGAATAATGAAAATTATGCATCTATGAGCTCGCATTTTATGATTATCAGCCCACTCACGGTAAAAACCGAGGTAAAAACTGAGAGGAAATTTTGGTAGTAGGTAATATAATTTTGCGGTTATTTATGGAAGGTTACCATATATGCCTGTAAAATTACCATAAATTACCGGAATTTTACATAAATTTCCGGAAATTCATGGAAATTTAAAAAAATTATAGTTGGTTAAGTGACCATATTCACCTGTAAAATTACTATGAATGACCGACATTTTTCATAAATTTCCGGAAATTTATGGAAATTTTTAAAAATGAATTTTGGATATTCCATGGTAAGTTACCATATCAAACTGTAAAATTACCATAAATTACCAAAATATTCCATAAATTTCCGGAAGTTTATGGAACATTTTCATAAATTTCCGGAAATTTTTGAAAATGAATTTTGGGTAAGTTACCATATTCACCTGTAAAATTACCATAAATTACCGAAATTTTCCATAAATTTCCGGTGATTTATGGAAATTTTTAAAAATGAATTTCGGATAATCTATGATAAGTTACCATAAATCACCTCTAAAATTACCATAAATTAGGTTAACATTAATTTCATGCTTCATTATACAAAATCTAATATGGACTGAAATCATGACTGTATTTCGAGAAATGTCTGCAATCATCCATTTGTTATGAAAAATATCTTATGCGCCAAGGGGGAGAGGCACTTTTTCTCCCCCTAGGTGCATAATATACTATTTAGTTATTGATTCAAAAAATTATATGTCGAAAACAATGCATTATTCTACTAAAAAAAATTCTTCCAAATAATATAATATTCGAACCTGGGTTGCTAAATCCAGCACGATCTCAATCATTTTTATTGTTATAAGGAATTAACAATATCATGAGCAAAAAATTCCATAGCAGAAGTAATGTGAAAAAAAGTATTTTTTTATATATAATTTTTCATAATATTTTTATATTCTGAAAATTTGGTACAAAACAAAAAAACGGCATCGAAGTATAAAATAGATTTATTCACTATGTTTATTTATAACAATTATCTCAACTAATATTATGAAAAAAGAGAAACTATTATAAAATAGTTTCTGAAAATTTATTTCCTTTTGTAAAATGTCAGTGGGTGGTCTGTCTTATAGATTGAGAAGCGAAAATCTGTTGTTTTACTGATAAGCAAGTTATAAGTCGTCCTTCTTTTTTAATTTCAAGCGGACCGCCTAAAAAATTTTTCGGAAAGGGCCTACACGTTTCTAGTTATGCCACTGAAGTTACTTACAATTTCAAATAGTAGGGCTAACAATTTCGCGCAGTGCTTATTGCAATGCGAAAAAGGAGATCGAACTCACTTGCAAAAGTCAAACTCACAATGCTTGGCTTACTATGTGAATTAGTTATCCATACAGTTTACATGTTCAACTGTACTATTCCAAATAGTTATTGAAGCTACTTGTTTTTAGTAATCTTTCTTTTTACAATTTCAAGTAGTAATGCTGACTTTAGGTTTTGTATATTTTTAGATTACAATCTCATTCAGTATAAAAAACTATTTGAAATATTTCTTGTTCAATGTGAACAAGTTAACTTGAAGTTAACAATACATAAAAGTGAAACTAACTATCTACTTTTTTCCGTGTATTGGGATCGTTTCCGACGTCGGAAACTATTAGGATCCTAATAGGATCCAACAAGATTAAAAAAAAAAAAATTTATGAAATAATAACTGGTACATATTTAATTCCCAATTTATAGAATAACAATAAACAAAACTATA
>CAKNXH010056266.1:57809-85735 GCA_932178445.1 Andricus quercusramuli
AACTCTATGCTTCACCACACACTGTCCTTTTATATTTATTAATATTTTCCCAATTTTTTTCCGCTTTATTTTAACTTTTATTTTTAAATATGGGACAAAAAGTATCGGTCTCAGGACTGGCTGGGTCACGTGACTAATGTATAACATGGCCTTAATTTATGGAAAATTGCTAAATTACCGGAAATTTCAGGTAGCCAAACCAGAAAGAAAAAGTAATCTGGCTGGATGTGCGCAAGCGCAGCAGCTAGAAAAAGTAATCTTATTCAAAGAGCGCAAGCGCAGCAGCTAGAAAAAGTATTTTTATAACTGCTTTTTACCACGGCTTTGGAATCGGTCACTTCCCGCACGCAATACATGCCTCGAAAAGCGAAAATTTCGTGCGTGCGTTACAAAGAAGATATTTAAAGCAACACTTAGTTTTTCAAAAGCACAAAATCATCAAAGTCACCGCCTTCATAGACTTTTTTTGGATTAAAAACAGTGTTAAAATACCTTATCATAAAACAAGTCTTTCCAGTGGGAAAAGTATCGCCGGAAAAGATATTCAAAAGATGACTTTGTGATTTTTAAAAACTAAAGGTGGTTTTAAATATCTTTTCCAGTGATACTTTTCCCACTGAATATACTTGTTTCATGACAAGGTAGTTTAACACTATTTGCAATTCGAAAAAGTGTATAAAGGTGGTGGTTCTTATGATTTTGTGATTTTGAAAACCCAAGGGTTGCTTTAAATATTTTTTCCGGTGATACTTTTCCCACTGAAAAAACTTGTTTTATGACAGGGTATTTCAACACTATTTTTAATTTAAAAAAAGTGTATAAAGCCGGCCATTCTGTACATTTTGTGTTGGTCGTATCACCATTAACATTTGAGGGTGTTTTACAATCTGAAAATTAATTATTATTGATGTATTTTTTCTTTATAATAGTTACTTTTATGCCTTCCTAAACTAATTCCGCTAGGCTACTTGCAGACTAAAAAATTAATTTTGTTTTCATTTCGTTCATTCGAACGTTCGGATCTTCAGTTACATTGCGTAACCAAACTGTGAAGTGAACATATTTCACGGTTTCACTGTATTTCACCACATTCATTCAGCGCGTCAAGGATCCTATAACATCCGCAAAGGGTTAACAATATTTATACATCTAATATTTCAAGAAATATCTGTTTCTTTCCGATTTTCCACTGCTGCGTTTTTGAAATGCTAATCGTGAGTCCACATCTTCACAAAATGCGCATTGTACACGTGCCACTCTGGGAATAATTAAAACTTCAGGGATGTTGTAAAGGGATGATATGAGTTTTTTACGGGGTGTTTCAATAAGATTGGTTGAAATATGTGTAATTAAACATAAATGAAGAAAAATACATTTAATTTTAGTAAAAAATTGCAAATTAACTGATTATTTCGTAAGAGATACCGCCGTTCCGTGCGCTCACCCCTGAACATGAATCCGAAGAGAAACTGTGTTACACTATTTATGCATGCTCAATGTTACCTACGTACTGCACTAAGTTCTGCTGCTCTACAAAGGCGTATACATGTATCCAGGGTTAGATTGGTCTCTCTAAGAAGACGGTCCTTTAATGTTGTATTATGGATTCCGCTAATTATTCGATCCTTAATTAGATTATCCTTGAGAATTCCAAATGAGTAATTCTTGCTAAGCCTTTTTAAATCGGTGACGAATTCTTCAATCGTTTCTCCGTCCCTTTGTACTCTTTGGAAGAAAACGTGTCTGCTGATGCTTTCATTTTTTCTTGGTACACAGTGGGTTTCAAATGCTGCGAGTACGGCTTTATAGTCTCTATGTTGTTCTTTAGTTAGGTCAAAAGTCTCACTAAGGCGTAGAGAAGAATTGCTTTTTTTGCTTCGTCTGGCTTTGTAGAACTTTCTGTGGCTTTCATATAAATTTGGAATTTTTTCTTCCACTTACCCCATTTTTCTGCTAGATTTCCTTCTAGAGATACTGGTGGAGGTGGTCTCAGGTTTAGTAGGTTATGCGGTTGAATCATTATTACTTCTCTGTTTTGTGGTTTATCTCCGTTTTTAGACATCTTTCTTTTTTATGCTCGGACTCTGAGCGGCTTGATGACTTCTCCGGGGGACTTCCTTCTCCGTGTGACTTTTCTCTCGGCGTGGCTTTCTTCTCTGCGTGTTTGGGGGCTGCTCTGCCTGGCGCCCACAATCACTTTAGTTTTTTCACTTTGTCGCTAGTTTTCTGTTAATTTTTCCTTTTTCACTCCGGTCACTTGGTTCTTAAGACAACTGCGACTGCGCCATGTTATATTTGTGATTTTACATTTAACTGGTAACACATTTGATTAAAGAGTGATTTATTGAGAGAACTTTACAGAACATCTTAACACTAAGGAGGTTCATCAAGAACTGCCGCGCATCGTCTTTTAGCTTTATGGTGCGTTACGGTTAATAAATTTTATTACCACGAGGGCGCTGCACCTACTTAGCATATCCATGATATATATCTCGCGGAAATTTTTTCAAATAAACCACGAAGAAATAGTAAGGAGTGGTATCACCCTATGTGTTTGGTGAGCAGAGGTGGGACAAGTGACGTCCAAGAATTCGTTAATGCTTGCTACGAATGAACATTCGTATGCTGCCCCGTGCACATGCGCAGAGCTGTTTTCAAACGCCTGTTGACATCGTTGGCATGGCAACCGCCAGTGCGCATGTGCACGGGGCAGCATACGAGTTTTAATTTGTAGCAAGCATTAACGAATTCTTGGACGTCGCTTCCTCCCACTCCCCACTTACAGGCATACTACTTCTTACTATTCCTTCGTGAAATGCACAAAAAAATCAATTTGTCATTTTTGTTTTGAAAACAATTATGATATGTGGTGGTGCAAGCCCCATAAAGTTCAACACGAAGGCAGCAATCACACGAGTCAGACATCGCCGCCATTCGCCACGAGCTATGTACGATATTTTTCATAACATGCGCATGGGCAATAAGGCTTTCGCTGCCTTCTGAGTGATTCGCAATCGCCCGTATCAACTTTTTATTCTAGGGTTGAAAACACAACGTGCGTCCCGCTCAAGAGGCAATGAACGTCGAACTTTCGGAACGCTTTTTATGAAAAAGAAGTTTTTGTAAATTTCATTCAGAATTGTCACTACATATTAGATGAATCGAGTTGAATCTCTACATTTCTATCCACAATTAGCTATAGGATACGAATAAGATATCACATGTGTTTTGCGAGTTTTTGGCGCTAATAATGACTTTTTGTAGTTTTTTTAATGCAAATTGTTTCTAGTACACAACAATTGAGGTTTTTTCTAGAATATTGAACTTGTTCATTACTTTTCACTTGAGGTAAGGTAATATTTTATTTAATACAGCTAAAATAATGGTTCAAACAAGTTATTATTGTTTATAGCTATCTTCTTCTATAATAATGCCAGACATTTGCGGTTTTTTTTCTGAAATTTTAAACTTTTTGTCCATTTCTCACTTAGTGAGGTAATAATTAATGCAAGTTTATAAAACTACTTGTTTCAATGATGTATTATTGTTTATAACTATCTTCTCTTAGATAAGTGCTAGAAAGTTGCGGTTTTTTGTGAAATGTTCACTTTGCTTTGCCTTCTTAGTTATGAACAGATAATAAATAAACAATTTAGAAAAACATATTTTCAACAATCTCTTACTTTTTCGTAAACATATTTTTCTGGAGGGGGGGGGGTTGCTGATATGGAAGTATCTCTAATTATAAATTTTTCTTTCATGCTTTGCAATAAGCTTCTTGCTGTAATTAAAAAAAACGTTTACAAGACACGTACAGACCTAGTCCTCCTACATTCTCCTAATTTTTTCATTGTTTGTTTTTGTCTCTTGTGTAAGATGGCTTTTTTGTTGAAATTTTTTTTGAGCATTGGGAAAAGAGAAAAAATAATTCACTTGAAATAGTACAATACGGCTTGAAAAATGATTTTTTGTTGAGTTTCAATTATTATTTATTCATAACTAAAAAGTCAAAGCAAAACTAAAGAAAAAAGAAAACTTCCAGGCAATACTCTGAGAGAAGATAGTTATAAACTGTTAAACATTGTTTAAACTATGTGTGTTAAATTGAATTATTTATTACTTCACTAAGTAAAAAGTGAGAAAGCAGTTAAACATTTTAGAAGAAACCGCAACTATATACATAAAGAAGAAGATAGTTATAAACAATAATGATTTGTTCGAATAATTATTCTCGATAAATTTAATTAATTATTAGTTCACCCTAAATGAAAAATAGCTAAATAGTTGTAAATTTCAGAAAAAACCGAAACTTTCAAGCATTATTCAAATTAAAGAATAATAATAATAAATTGTCTAAATAGTTTATTTGAATATCTGATTAGCAGTATAAAGTAGTATTTTATATTAGAAACCATTTTCGTTAAAGACAACGTAAAAAATCATATTTAGCGCCAAAAACTCGCAAAACCCATTTTTTCACTTACATATGGATTTTATTTGGGATTCTCTAAAACAGAATGATAGGGGTGGTATTTATAAACTAATGTCTTATTTGTATTCTATGGCTCATTGTGAAGAGAAGTGTTGAGTTTCAACTTGATTCAGTCGATATTTACGATTCTAAATAAAATTCACAAAAGCATATTTTTTCTTATGGGAAATACGTGGTAAACTTTAAGAGGCTTGCGCCACCTCTGAATATCTTTTTTTCAAAAGACAACAATAATTGATTTTTTTATGAATTTAAACAAATTTCCGGACGATATGCATGAAAATTTGAGAGAAAACAAATTTGGACCACCCTACTGCGTATACGTCTTATGCTCAGAATCAATCGATATCCGGAGCGTGATGGCAGTTTTCATTAAGGTCCATGATGGTATTTAATCATCAGTTAGTAATGCCGCGCAGATTGCGAGAGAATACTCCCATTCTACCTCAAACTTGCAGTATTTGTTTTACAAATTTCTTGCATCTCTCTAGATTTGTCTTTGCAAAAAAATAAATAGTAAGTGTTTGCATGGCAATAGTAAGTGTTTGCATGGCAATGTTCATTTACCTGAAGCAAGAAAAAATACAAAAACCCGTGAGAAAAATACTCTTCGATTCGTCATGCGTTTACATGAAAATTAAGCTCTTTTTACTCGAAATGACCCTGTTAGCACGCTTAGAGCAAAAACAACTTGGTTTACCGACCTTATCTTTTGCATGGAGAAGTTTTTCACATTTCTTATACAAGAAAAATATTCAAAATCCTGCAAAAATACTCACAGGTAGTTGCTATGTAAAATCATGAAAATTTAGGCCTTTTGACCCAAAAATGCTGAAAACTCCAACAAATTTTTCTTAAAAGCAGCACACGGGATCGAAAATTTGCCGAAAAAAAAAAATTACGAACTCTCAAGGTCCACATCAGAAAAATTATTCACAAATTTAACTCAAATCCAACATACACCCGAGTCGAAATATAGGCCCTACTTTGATGCTCTAAGTGGAAGTATTGCTTCTACTTTGAAGCTGCTTATTCTACTAGCTCCTACTTAGCCGCTCTTGAAGATATTTTCATTCTATTTTGCTTCTCCATAAATCTTAGCCCCTACATTGCAGCGCTTGTCTCTACGTTCTTGAGTTTTATTAACGTCTCCTTTGAAGCTCTATAATCTTCACAGAATTTTTAAGTTCTCTTTTAACGCTCTGTAACTTTTTGTATATTTTTAACTCCTCCTTAGACACTTCTCAATCTCTAAATTTCAAAAATAATTTTTTTAACTCCTCGATCAACACTTCTTAATCTCTGTATAACATTTTATAATAATTTTTGTTAACAAAAATCAAATACAAAGTTTGATATGATATCAAGACATCTATTCCAGAGGAAAATTGGCTCAACACTAATGTTTTATCTTTTCTTCTTCATAATATTTATCTTTGTTGTGAATTGTAATTTTAAAATTTGTTAAGTTGAATGGAGGGTCTTGAATGAAAGTTCTAACCTCAAAAGTCGATCTCTTCACATTTCTTAAAAAATATCGTAATCATAAGCAATTCCATGTCAAATCATCTCAAGGATTTCAGCTATTGTTAGTAATTCAGATGAAAATTCTAGTATACGTTCTTCAAGGTGTTGAAAGAAAAATGCTAGAATAATTTTTTTCTTAATCCAAAAACTTGAGGCATATTCAAAATTGAAAATTTTGGTCCTCTTTTCTAAAATTTTCAAAACTTTCGTGATTTTAGTGATATCGAGGTCATTTTTTTAATTATTCGTAATAGGACGCAGTTAAAAAAAATATATTTCTAAAGCTGCGTCCTATTACGAATAATTTAAAAAATATACCTTAATATAATTAAAATCACCAAAGTTATGAAAGTTAAAGAAGAAAAGACCAACAATTTTAATTTTGAATATTTCCTAAGTTTTTGGATTTTTTCAACAATTATTTCGGGTTTTTTCCTTGCAACATCTAAGAGGAAGGATACTAGAATTTTCATCAAAACTATCAACAATGGCTGAAATTCTTCAGATGATTTGACATGGAATTGCTCTTATATATTTTTTACTCTGTAGAGTAACTTCTTTTATGAAATAGATAGGATAGCGACTACCACGTACCTATAACTGTATAATGTTATCTTTGATATTATCTTCATATATATTTTCTTTTGCTACAGTCGGCACCAGGTGCCGTTTGTCTGATTGGGCGGTTTTTAACGACAATGGTCCCGAAAGTACAAACACGGTTAGAAATAAGGAAATGAACATTTCTCCGATATAATTAGACCTGGAATCTAACAGCTTTGACGTATTATTAACTTTGATTTATTGACTTCGCTCTCTTTGCAGTTTGCATACAGTAACTGAAATTTTAAATTTTCACGCTCAAATATGGAGTCGCTGCCTTGACGCCTGCGCTCGCGTAACAAATACTTTGTTGTTTCCTCCCAGCTCGAACACCGCAGTTTGTAGAAATGTCAATTTTATTGGTTATAGTCAAAGAAAATATCTTTGTTTTCGTGATAAATATTAAAATAATAATATCTGAAATGCCTTCAAGAGAAGAGAAGTTTGCGCTGGTCTGGTGGATAGATGATAAAAAACAAGATGTCATACTCTTATCAATGATTCCGAAGGAAAGTAGAGAAGTAGGCTGAGTAGCTCTTTTAAAGTCAAATGATATGAAAGAAAAAAAACAATTCAGTTGGAAGCAAAAGTGCTAGCTATTAGCGGTAAATATATCACTTTACTTTACATTGTACTATATAATTACATTTTTTCATAATAATGACTCGAAATCTAACTTACTTGCATTCAATTCAACAAAAAAATACTTTGTATACATATTATTTCATAATTAGTTACTTATTTTTTTGCAAAACCCTCAAAAGATCATTTTATTTCTATTAACTTCCATTACTTATTTACAGAATTTGTTAAAAATAATTCATAGTGTTTTCATTCTAATACCACAATAAATAATATTGACAATATTTAAATAATTTTTACAACTTATTTTAATTTTTTTTTAAAATATCCCGCCATTTAAATTTTCTTTAATGGTATTTATTTTCAAAACTGTACCCTATTATATCATTTATTTTTTCATATTCGATTCTGAAACTATTTAACTTGATTCTTCAGACGACCGAATCCATTTTAAATCAGGCAGGGTTCTGCATTTGGAATCGCAGAATCTCTCGGGAGGAAATATGTGGTTTTTCGGAGGTTATTAGGCGAGACGTATTTTTCCGATTTGCAAAAAAACAATCCCAAAAAGTTAGGCGTATTTGAATTTTGTGCGAAAACTCAATTTTTTTCTTCAAACCTCTATAACTTTTGACCTAATTGAGTGTTCATCGTCTTCTGCCAAAGCGCGACAGAACATTGAAAAAAGGTTTAAAATTAACAAAAGGGCTTTTTCTTGAAAAATGAAAGATCGATTTTCTCAAAAAACCCACTTTGAATTTTTTGCCATTTTTTAAACTTTTACTTTGATAATGAAGATATCTTGCAAGTCTGCTGGCATGATGCTGATAAGATTCTTTTCTTCTATGATTAGAAACTTTTCAAAATTTGTTGGAAAAATAGAAAAAGTGTGGTTTTCCAGAAAATGTATTTTTTCATGTTTTCAAAATTCGAAGAAACGAATGAAAAAGATTTTCTTGAAAGCCCCACACTTTTTATTCTCCTGAATGTTTTTCAAATTTTCTGCTAATATATAAAAGGCATTTTATAAGCACCTTGCGAGCTAAACTATTACCGAAGCACGAGCTCAAAAAAAAAATTGGTGTATATTTAAATGTGGGTGTTTTGAGAAAATCGATTTTTAATTGTTTGATAACAACCGCTGTCATTTTGTTAATTTTGAACCTTTTTCCAATTCTCTATCGCATTTTGGAAGAAGACGATAAACACTATTCGAATATGAAAGAAAATAATGAATATCTTTATTGGGTCAAAAGTTATAGAGGCCATGGCCAAAAATTAACATAATTGTGATTTAAATCCAGATTTTATTTTCATTCTATATATTTTATTAATAATACAACACAGTAACATTTTTAGTTAATGGGGCCTTAACCCAACTTAATTTTGTTACTTAGTACTATTGTAGTAATAATAATTATCTTCTTAAGATTATTACAAATTTAATATTTTGAAAGAATATTAAAATGTATAAACGTCTTCTACGTATATGTGATTGAACAATAAAAATAATTAATAAGTTCATATTTATATGGGTTCCGAAGGCGAAAAACCAAGATTAGTACAAGTGGAATTGCAAAACAAGGAAAACGAGCAGGATAATAAAACTTACGCTGTCCTATAATATGTGTACTTCGATATTTATATCCTAATATGTTTTACTTCATTATAGAACTTCGTTCGTTTTTGAAACACACTGTTACAGGTTTATAATTGTTCATTTTGTGATATCAATAATTAATTCGCTCTACTTTAAAAGATTCTAATACAACAATTATAAGGAAAAAAGGATTTATAACTCATCAGCGAAAGGAATATAAAAGTGCACGGAAAACATATTAATTGACGAAAGATTAACAAAAGTTGAGTGAGTCGAGGACACTGTGACATTGTGTACATATTTCATAACATTTTGCATCTTCATTTAACAACAAATAGTAGTTTTCATTTTAAGTTGCATAAAACTTAGGATCTGTTGACGAACGAAAAAACCAAAATTATGTTGTATATTCATTTATTCAATATTAGATACACGTTGTTTTCAATGCTCAATAAGAAATTGTTGTTGAATGATTATGCAAAATAACTTAAAATATTGCGCAAATGTCGCTGTGTTTTCGTCATACTCTACTCTTGTTAATCTTTCGTCAAATAATTTGATTTTGTCCGGGAAGGTAGAATGTGGATCATTAAAGTAGAAGCAAAAACTGAGCCCCTATTTTGACGCTCCAAGTAGAAGATTTGGAAATTTGTGCCCATTAGAGCGCCAAAGTAGGGGCAAAAATCGCATTGGAATAACTTCTAATTTAAAACCTTACCCCTACAAATGACAGCGTGAAGAGCGTCAAAGTAGGACCTATATTTCGACTCGGGCAGGATGGGAACTTTTCCAGAAAAGCGAAAAAAAATTAACCGTTTCCGTTCCCCTACTGATTTTGTTCGTAACACTGGATAGAATCATTTAGAATTTCATAGTCATTGAAAAGATCTTTCCATTCTCTGGTGAAAATAATTTTCGCTACCTTAAAATCCAGAAAACTATTGACACTCCTTTCAAGAAAATTGAGGACTATTGATTTCAACTGAAACTAGTGACTCGAAAGGGATTGTTCACTTTCGTGACTTTAGGTCCTATACTCTTATTTTCTCCTTTTTTGAGACATTTTATTTTTTTCCTCTTTCCAAGAAACTTCCACTTTTTCATGTTTATTCGCCTAGATGTGAACCAAATTAATAGAACTCAATAAGAAAATCCTACTATTTTTGGTCAATTGCTTATTTTTATGGGGTTGAAAAGTCTACCATTATATGTATTTTAGTTTTAGAATTTATCTGGTTTGACTGAAAATTCGACTATTTTGTTGAAAATTCAATTATTTCATTGACAATGCAAATATTCTGTTAGAAATTTGTTTAATTTTTGGTTGAAAATCAATTCTTTCAAACGTCAATTTAACTATTCCATTCACAGTTCACACAATTCAAAAGTTTATCTTTTCCGGATACAAATTCAACTATTTAATTCATTAATTTTTTTTTGCATAAATTTTATTTTTTTGAATGAAAATGTAACTACTCCATTTCAAAAATTAATAATTTGAATTATGAAGTGATCTAATTTGGTTGATAATTCATTTATTTTGTTATAAATTCGTCTCTTTTGTTAGAAAATTAATCTCCTTGTTTAAAATTTATTCCTTCTTGCTTTAAAATGCAACTGCTTGGTGAAAAATAATTCCGTTTAGGTAGAGGATTAAACTGTTTTGTGGAAAATTTGTCTTTTCTAATTGACCAATCCACTACTTCATAGAGAATCCATTTCTTTTTTAATTGAGACTAGTTGTTTGAAATTAACTTTTTTGTTGAAAATTCACATTTCTGGTTTAAAATGAAACTATTTATTCGGAAATTTAACTTTTGTGATAGAAATTCGTTTTTTCTTTTTGTCAAAAAATGATTTTTCATCTGAAATGTTAAGTATTCTATTTTTAGCTTAAAATATATCCTTCATAAGTTAAACATTTAACTATTATGTAGAAAATTCATTCATATCGTTGAAAAATCGTCTACTTGGATCGAAAATTAATCTTGTTTCTTCAAAATTCATCATTTTGGTGGAAGATACAACTATTTTTTGAAAATTCTTTTTTTCTAATCAAATACACATGATTAAATATTCGCTTTTCTTAAATACTTCTTAGAACTTGAAATATAATTGTTCCATTTTTGATTAGGAATGTATCATTTTTAGTTCAAAGTGTATCTTTTTTATTGGAACCACTATTTGTTGTAATTGAACAATTATTTCATTGAAAAATCATCTTTCGTGAATGAAAATTATATTTCTTTTTTTAAACTTCTTCTTTTCTATTTTAAAAGTCGTTACTAGCTTTCCATGCAGTGATTTTCTCAGTTCCACTGGCATGTGTTATGTCAGTGTCAGTGTTGTGTCGTTGATCCAAGATTGTGAGTGCGTCGAATCACGACGCTTATCGTATCTGTTCACATTATCGACGGAAAGATTCATAATAATGAGTTACTGCGATTGTACAGAATTCTGCTGGGGTTCATTTTTTTTTTTTTTTTTGAAAAATTCATTTGATTTCAAAAATTTTTAACAGATTCATCTTTTGTAAATTTTTTTAAAATTTAGATAGCTTTGAAGTAAATTGAAAATCAGTTTAAAATTTCAACTACAAGTTTTTTTTCAGGAATATAATAGGAAGCAGAGAGAATATGAAAGATTTTTAAGTGGTAAAAGGCAGTTAGTGAAAAGTACGTATATGGAAGAGGTGGAAAAATCAATCAGGGAAGGAGAGAAATGGGATGTAATCAATAGGGAACGAGGAGCAAGGGAAGGCATCAATGAGGAAATCGAAATAGATGAGTGGAACCCGTACCTTAAGCGGCTGTTGGAAGGAGTGGAAAATATGGTGTTAGGAGAAAAGAGGAAGGTGATAGAAGGAGAAGATGATAGAAATAACGGGATAAGTAGGGAGGAAGTGAGTGAGTACAGCGATAGGGAGGCTTCAAAGAAACAAGGCAACAGGTGAGAACGATATTGAGAACGAGGCTTCGAGGTTTGAAGAAGAAGTGGTGAGAAAGTAAATGGGGGAGGTATACAAAAAGGTTTGGACAGGAGGGGGATGGCCCAAGTAATAAAGAACAGGGTTGGTGGTGCCGATGATTGAGAAAGGAGAGGGTAAGAAGGTGGAGGAGTATAGGGGAATCACACTTATGTCGGTGGGCTACAAAATATATACGGAGATTCTCAGAAAGAGATTAGAAAGGGAGGTGGAAGAGAAAGGGATTATTCCACACAATCAGACATGCTTCAGAGAAGTTGATGGCCTTATTTGTAGACTTTGAGGCGGCTTTTGATTCGGTAAACAGGAAGGTGTTATGGCAGGTTATGAGAGAGGGGGGTGAATGAAAGGTTGGTCGAGAGGATAAGGGAGATATTCGAAGAGACTGAGATAGGGCTGAGGATTGGGAAACAAAAATGGGAGATTTTTGAAGTGAAATGGGTCTCAGGCAACGGTGCCCACTGACTCCACTACTATTCGGAATTTTTTTGGCAGATCTAGAGGAGAAGCTGAAGAACAAAGGAAAAGGGGGAACGGTTTTAGGAAATAGCAAGGTATAGGGGAGCGGCGGCGAATGCGGTGCGGCAGCTAATGTGGCGCGTTTGAGTTTTCGAATATTAACGCATTTTCTGCTTGTGGAGGTAGTTTCATTACATGCATATATGTTTTCAACGTTACAATATTAAAAAATTGGAATAATTAAATTAATTGCATGATGTTCATGATGAAAAGATAGTTTTGAGTTTTTCGCTTGTATTGTCAGAATGGCTAAAAACAAGTTGAAAATCACAGAAAATTCGTATAAACTTATAAAATGTTTTGGAAATATACTTTTCCGAGTTTGTTGAATGCTCCAAGGTTTGAAATTTTGATTAAAATTACTTAACTTGTCTGAATATTATAGTTTTAAATAAATGATTGTTCCAAAAGTTTCCCATTGATAATCATTTAGATATATCCTTGATTATGTTATTTTTCAGATCAGTGAATCATTCTGCACTGTTCACAAACATTTTTTTTCTTGACGTTTTAGCAGATATAGCCCTCGAATTATTGTAAGACATTCTGTCCTGTTAAAAATACATTTTCTCTTGAAATGTTGGCAGACATAATCCTTTCAATATGTAAATAATATTGAAAGTAAATATATTTATTTTACTTACATTGAATTTTACTAATTCTTCTTTATAATTTTTTTTCTTTCAATAATTAGGAATTGAAATCGAAAAGCGCCACATTACCAAATAAGGTAGGACAACTTGGCGCAGATGTACTTTTTGGAAACCACACCAATCAACTGCTTCAATGTGCTTCAATAAAATTATCACCATGCCTAGAGCATTGATGAGATATTGGCCTAAACAAAATATATTTTATTACAATATTTTACTCCATATTTAAATTTTATTCGTGCATTTTCCTTTATGTGCGCCACATTCGCCGCCGCTCCCCTATTCTTCAGCGTATGAAGACGATATAGTCTTATCAGCGGATAACGAGAGAAGGATGAGTCTCATAATGAGAGTGCTTTAAGAGTACGTGAGAATTAGGGACTTAACCGTAAATGTAAGTAAGACGAAGGTAATGATTTTCAGGAAGAGAAGGATAAAGGTAGAATATGAATGGAAAATGTACGGCGAGAAAGTGGAACAGGTCGAGGAATTTAGTTACCTAGGCTTCTGGCTTGAGTCGAAAGGAAAATGCGCGACTAAAGTCATGGGGCAAGTGTGGGGTATAGGGAAGAGAACATTTAAAGATGACTGGAAGATGAGACTTTGGATGTTTCATGCGTTGGTGTGGCCAGTCCTAGGTTACGGAGTAGAGATTTAGAGATGGAAGAAACACAAGAGGGTGGAAAGTATGTAGAAGAGATTCTTTAGATGGGTATAAGGTGGTATACGGTAGTCAAGGCTGAAGGAAAACCAGAATATTTAAGAAAGGTTAAAAAGGAAAGTAAGTTGAACCACGTTATACGATTTAGGATGGGAGAAAGAATGAGAGAGTGCAGGTACTGAATGGATGAAGAGGAAAGAAGATGTAGAGTTTGTTATCACGAAATAGATTCAGGGGGCATGTTTGAGAGAGATGTACGGGATAGAAACAGATGTTGAGAGTGTGGACGACAGGATAAGGTGGATCTTCGATGGAAGTGGATAAGGGGCAAACTGGATGACAAGACTGGAAGAAATGGGAGAAAGTAAGGGGCACATAGTAGGAAATGGCCAATCACGCACTCCTATACAAGAACAGTAAAGTAAATAAAACTGTAAGTCCATGTTAACGGAAATGATAAGAGGAAACGGAAGACTAGGAAACTCAATAGTCAGCAAGTCTCGAGAGTAATTTTGTTAAGACAGAGCGATAGCATATAAGTCAATACAAGTAGAATATTATTATTTAGGAAGCAAGTATTATCAAGGTAGTATAAGTTGTTTTCCAACGTACTGAAAAGGGAGCGGTGGCCTTCAAACCCGTGAAAGGGAGAGATTAAATACATAGATACTATAAGTTGTTTTTCATTATCATAATTATAAATAATGGAAAATTAGGAATATTTGGAAATTCATATCATTTTTATTTTAGATACATTTTCGACGACTAAGACTTCTTTCAAATTTAAACTATTTTTGAAACCTTAAGCAATTGAATATATGATTTCATCCTGATCACATTATTTTTAAAGGAAAAATTACAATCTTAATTAATATTTTGGCTCATTTCTTAGCGTTTCTTCTTAAAATTGGCAATTAAAAATGGCAATATGGTCGAACGCTTGTCTGGTCGTGAAATTTCACGTGTGGCGTTAAGTCTTCTAGTGGTAGCATCGAGTGATCATACCAGTGAGCTTTCTTCGCTAAGTGCTCTAAGAAGCTAAAATATCTCAGTTTTAATTAAATGCAGGAGCCTGCATAACGGTGAAGCGGTTTATATTGTGTGGAAAGTGGATTTTGAGCTGGAAAGTGATGGAACAGTGGTATTTGTAGGCAGTGTTTCAATACAGTTTGTACTACACGTCCTGGGTGATAAGGCTGCCATAAAGTATAGTAAGTGTGTTTGTGTCCAGCTGGGATAATTGTTTATGTACCTACACACTGTAGCACTGTATTTGGTTAAATGTAATGACTGTAATGCGCTGTACCATTCACAATGCGCTAAAAAGCTAAAACAAACGGATGCAGGACATTATGCCAGATGCTGTGGCTCACGTTCGATGTCGCCTCTTGGTGACAGAAGTGAGATATAAGACAAAACTACAGGGCCGCAGGAATCCATCGAGTCACAACGCAGCTATAGCACTGATATGCCTGCTTTGACTATGTCATTGCCAAAACAATACTCTCGACTGTTGACTATCGATCTGTTTAGGCAAATCTTGCGTGAAGAAATAAAGGATTCGGAAGGCAGAGTCACAAACCGAATTGAAGGTTTAGAAGCATCGGTAACTGGAGTCAAAGAACACCTGACTTCTTTCAACAACAGACTAGTAACGGTGGAAGCAGGAGTAACGAAGCTCAGCGACCTGGCAAAGAGAACTGAATTGAAAGTTACGACTCTGGAAAAGGCTACAAATGCAGGAGACAAAGTACTAAGTGAGTGGGAAGATCGTTTTCGTAGAAAGTATAATGTTATTATATTCAACCTAACTGAAGCCCTTAACAAGGATGGGAGGCCAGATCCTCAATTGGATAAACAATCGGTTAGCATCTTCTTGATTTAATAATGCCAAACACTGTAAACACAAATTTGATAAATACTTATCGCTTGGGTAAATTCTCACAGACTCTCGTAAAACCAAGGCCCATGAGGATTGTATACCAGTCAATCGATCTAGCGACATCGATTCTCCAATCAGCAAGGGTTGCAGTGAGGACCCTACAATTAGATCAATCTCTCAAGGCAGTCACAATAGCACAGGACAAAATAGTACTTCAGCAGGAAGAATTCCTCGAAGTGAAAAAGGAGTTGGCAAGCAGACTCAAAGCAGGGGAGAAAGACTTGGCAATTCGTCATCGAAATGAGATGCCTCATCTCGTGAAGGTAGCTCAGCAGCAGCATCATCACTCATAAGGAGCAGTCGTTGTTCTCAAGCCCTTCGAATTCTCTACATCAAATAAAATGCTTCGCGGATCTTGGTATGTACGATGTTATAGCACTTACAGGGACATGGTTATCTGCAGACATAGAGTCTGAGGAGCTTTTTAGTGCTAACAACTGTTCTCTATATAGGCATGATAGACTTCATAGAAGGGGCGGTGGTGCACTATTAGCTGTTCGTTCGAATGTAGATTCAGTACAAGTAGAATTATTATCCTTCAATGTTGCTGGTTGTGTTGAGATAGACTTTATTGCCGTTAATCGGACTAATAAAAACTGCACATGTATGTGACACATGTATGTGACTTGGTTCTACTTTATGTCCCACCCTGTATTAATTTGGATGCTATTAGATCCTTCGTGGAAATACTTCAGGATGTACCGACATTTTTAAACTCCAAATTAGTGATAATTGGTGATTTTAAGAGATAGATAAACGTTTATTCTTCAGCCTGCTGGAATTAAAAAATTGACTTGCTTACACATCAATTTTTACAGAACTTTCTTTAAACTAACCCTTAAAAACTAACATCCATCCATTCCTTATCTCTAAGCCGCACGCTCGCATCGCCTTGCCTTCCTCGTTTCGCCTCGCCTCGCTCGCATGACCCTACTTTTTCGCATTGCCTCGCTTGCCAACCTCTGTTTTCGCAGCTAATACCTATTACTTATCTACTATTTACAATATATACATCTTACTTATATCTACTTTCTCTCTTATTTACAATCTTTCCTTCTCCACTCCTCTTCCTCCTTCCTTCTCTTCGTCTCCATCTTACCAAACACTCCCTTCACCCATGCTACTGCCCTTTTTTCCCCCATTTCATGCAGCAATGCCTCCATGCTTATCTCACTTCTTTCCACCTCCCCGCACTCCTCCAACCAGTGCTCCACTCTTGCATCCCCCTTTCCGCAACGTTCACACATCCTCTTCTCCCGAGAGAGCCAGAAACTATTGAAACCCTCCATACACCCACACCTCATCCTCGCTATAAGTTCCTGACTTTCTTTCTCTCCTTTCACACACAAATATTGCGCTCTTGCCCTTGGCATAATCCACACATAGTTCCCGTTAAAGCCTGACTCTCTCATTCTCTTTTCCCCTTCTGTCTTCTCTCTCTCCATGCTGTTTTGCTTAACCAAGTCGCAAACCTTCCTTCCTTCCTCGTGTATCCTTCTCACTTCATCCATCTGCAGTCCATTCATTCTAAAATACCGTTCCCTCTCCGCCTCCATCTTCCCACCCCCTCCCCTGTTCTCCATCTCCCACCAACACTCCCTAACCAGCCTACTTCCCGCCTCTTCCAAAAATTTCTACTCATATTTACACGCCCTGCTCCCAGCTAGAATCCCTACGCTCGTTCTCCCCGTCTCCCTCCTGACAATATAATTAGGCGTGTTCCTTGCCAACCCCAGGGTCCACTTTACATACCTCTCCTGCGTTCTATTTACCTCTTCACTTTCCTTCCACCCCCACACCACTACCCCACACAATAGCACACTCATCACTAGTGAATCAAACAATTTCATTCTTCTTCCAAAATCATCTGCGAATAACTTCTTTCACAACCCCCACACCTGCCTCATCACCACATTTGCCCTCCTCACTCTCTCTTTTATGTGACCATCCACTCCCCCATTCCTTCGAAACACGAAGCCCAGGTACACAAACTCTTTCACCTCCTGAACCTCCTTTCCCTTCCACTTCCACTGCCTTCCCTTATCCCTTCCCCCTCCTTTCCTGAACACCATAACCTTGGACTTTTCCGCATTCAGCTCTAAACCCTTTTCATCCAGGTATCTTCTCAACCTCTTCATCATCTCCTTTAAGGCCTCCTCGCTGGTTGCCAGCAACACTATGTCATCTGCATACGCTAGTGACCAAATTCTAACCCCTCCTATCCTGACTCCTCCTATCACCCCGGCCTCCAGCTTACTTTCCATATCCGCAATTAAAATCGCAAAAAGCGTTGGGCTAAGCGGACACCTTTGTCTTAGACCCCTATCCATCCAGAATCCCTCCGAAATCCCCTCCCCTCCTCTTACCTTGTCTTTGGTCACTTCATATATCTCCCTTACCCTTTCAATTAGGCCTCTCTCTACTCCCCTATCCTCCAGTGCCTCCCACAACCTCCCCCTATCCACCGATGGAAACGCGCCTTTGAGAACCACAAAAAACGCGTACACTCTCATCCCCTTCTTCGCTAATTCTCTGTCCACCACGTGCTGCAGCACGTAGATATTGTCGATAGTACTCCTACCCGCCCTAAATCCCGCCTGCGTCTCCAGAAATATTCCTTTCCCCTCGACATCCTTCCGCAGTCTCTCTGCCACCACCATCGCGTATACCTTATACGCCGTATTCATTAGCGTAATCCCTTTATAATTTTCCTGCCCATCTCTATCCCCTTTCTTATACAGTGGCTCTATTAACCCTTCTCTCCACCCTCCTGGGAATCCCTCGCCCCTCCATACTTCCTTCACTACCTCCTTCAGCCTCTCCCTAACCTCTTGTGTACTAAACAGCGATGGAAATGGGGTAATTGGTGATTTTAATTCACCTGGGTTTTTGAATTATTCGAAAAATAATATTCATGATACTAGACCTGAAATTTATAACTCTCTCGCGTCTTTCTATGATCTACAGCAAGAAAATGAAATAGTTAATCAGAACTGTGTCTTGATTTAGTTTTTACGAGTTGCGATTGTGACTGGTCTTTTTTGAAATTGTGTAAAACTGAGATCGATGAAGCCTGTGATGTCTTCTGCAATAAATTCTTAGCATTAATACATAAAAATATTCCACGCTCCTCAAGTAAAACTTGTAGTAGAGTCTACCCTCCCTGGTTTTCAGGAGATATAATTCGTGATATAAGATTGAAACATGAATATTGGGGAAAAAATCGGGATTATCCCTCTGAGTTCTATCATGAACAGTATTGCATACTCAAAATGATCATTAATCAACGAATCAGGCAGGCGCTGATTGATTATGAACGAAGTAAAGAGGCGGAGCTCAGATTTAATCCATCGTCATTCTGGAATTATATTAAGAAAGGAAAAGGAATGACTAAACTTCCTAAAATAATGTATTATAATGGGATTGCATTAACGAATTTTTTTGATATTGGAAAGGCATTTGCTACTCGATTCAATCATGTATTTACACCACTGAATAATCAGATCCTAAGCGAACCAAAGTTTGAAAACCAGTATTTAGGTAGGAATAACTACAGATTTACAATTGATCAGGTTATCAAAGCAATGAAAGCTCTACCTTCAAAGAGAACAGCGGGAACTGATCTTGTGCCTGGCTTCATATTAAAAGATTGTCGTGCAGTATTGGCAAAACTTTTTTGTCATATTTTTAATTTACCTTTAGAAACAGGGATTTTTCTGCAGTTATGGAAAACGGCCAAGGTTGTTCTGGTTTTAAAAAGTGGTGAGGAAGCTGACATTTTAAATTATCGACCAATTGAAGTTATCTCTAACTTCGCGAAGATCTTCGAGAAATCTGTACTGCCACAAATTACTTACGCTCTTACTTCTTCACTCTCTGGCTCGCAGCACAGATTTACAGCAAAAAGATCTACCGTCACTAATTTGATGTGTCTAACACAATTCGGAAGCGAAGCTTTAAAATATGGGCATCAGGCAGATGTCATCTACACGGATTTCTCGAAGGCCTTTGATAAAGTGGGCCTTACTATAAAATACAGAAACCAGACGGTTTGTGTCTGGCCCCGAGTCTTTGCAGGCTTCTACGTTCTTATCGCCAAAATCGAGATCATTATTAGGGTGTGCCAAAAAAAGTGAATTTTCGAATTTCATACCTGCCTAGGAGGCAAATTATTCCTAAGCGTAATACAACCCTACTCCTTTTTTTGAGCATTTTTTAAACAACTATTAGATAGCGCGACTCGCGTTTGAATTATTTGTTGTAAATTTTCCAATCGTTAGAAGTTGAGAACCCGAGCGACCCTGGGTAGCCTGAGAGTGCAGCGGTCCTGTTAATGAAACTCGGAAATATTAAATGGTGGGCGGATACTTTTTGTGACGTTTAATCCTACCATTGTCTGAATTCAGACCTTTCCTCAATTACAAATTTTTGCTTAGTGGCATAATTAGTATAATCTGGTGCGGAAAGGCAATGTTTGTTACGTCTCATGCCAGCTCACCGTAAAGTTTTCTCCGATTGCAATAAAGATAGTCTGAACGTATGCTTTGAAAAAGAGATTGGTTGTTGAGAATGTGAGAATGACTTACTAAAATGATTTTAATTATAAATCCAACGATTATGATTGTTTTCGATGCAAATATGGAGTTAATTTTTAAATATTTAAGGATATATTGTAGCTTGAAATCCATTGATAAGAATGAAATTTGAACTGGGCTTTTATAATTGGTCAAGCTGTACAATGAAGTGCAAAAAAACGTTTTAAATTAATACTCTGTTGAAGTTATCAACTACATTTCTTTTTGTTTTCAAAATTTG
This sequence comes from Andricus quercusramuli, assembly GCA_932178445.1. Classification (NCBI taxonomy): domain Eukaryota; kingdom Metazoa; phylum Arthropoda; class Insecta; order Hymenoptera; family Cynipidae; genus Andricus; species Andricus quercusramuli. The sequence continues at coordinate 78,190 of CAKNXH010056266.1, forward strand.
TCTTCACTTCAAAGGCGATTATCTGCCCAGAAACTAAATTATACGACTTTCTAATCAGAATCACTTAAAGGTTATACAATTTCGCGTCGAATTGGCGTGTTCTTGATTTAGATTTAAACAGTAGGATTTTCTCTTGATTTTATCATTTTTCCAACTTTTTAGGAATCGAGAAGAATTTTTTTGGGTCAAATTATGTTTGTTATTCGAATTTATGTTATTGCAAACATACAGAAGCAACCATTATCTAAATTTGTTCAAAAAATGGATTTATCGCGTTTTATTCACTTACTCTTCAATTTATAGAAATCTGTAAATAGTTCAAAATGACCATGAATAGTAAATTATTCTAATGAAGAATAATATTTTGTAAATGTTATTTTATTTTAAAAAACCCTTGATGCCTACTGTTAGGAACAATCAAAATTTTAATAAGTTAGTGTTAGACTGTCACTCGAACTTCTGCCAATATATACCTGGCGTTATTCTTCAATGCAGAATTGCACCGTAACCACCTTGGCCTTAGTACAATAGAGAAGGTTCTCAACTACTCTTCGAAGCGAGAAATCGTGAATATTTTATTTTGTTCATTCATAAGTTACCCTAACTAAATATTTATTATTCAAGTTCAGATTTTCAAATCTTATTCTTAAATCCATGAAGAATATGTGGTAACAAGTTTGAAAGTAAAATAAAGTTTCAAGTATGCTTAAAAGTTTCGCAAAGTTCATGATTTTTGTTAATTTTGATCATAAATAGCTTTTTTTAATGGTCAGTTTCATCATTAAAATTTGGAGTTTTTGAAGAGATTATACTAGAAAATCCTTTTTCAGTCTATGATTAAACGATATCTTCAATAGAAGTCAAATCGATAAACATTAAGTGGTTTAAATTTAAAGTTAAAAAAAAAAGATATATTTTCCCGTATTAAAATGACGAAAACACCATAAGAACTAACAATGCGAGTCGCACTATCTAGTTGTTGTTAGAAAAAAATTTCTAAAGGAGTGGGGCTGTATTACGCTTAGGAATGATTTGACTCCTAGGTAGGTATGAAATTCAAAAATTCTATTTTTTTGGCACACCCTAATCATTATGTGCAATATGAAGGCCACACATCAGATGTTTTTCATCCAACCTCCGGAGTCCCACAAGGGGTCGGTTCTAGGTCCTCCTCTCTTCATCATATACTCGAACGATGTTTCTGATTCAATACAGTCCTTTATTCTAATTTTTGCAGATGACTTAAAAATTTTCACACTCATCAATGTTGGAAGGGACTGTAAACTGCTGCAGGATGATATAGACAGATTAAATTTATGGTGCATCAAAAATAAACTTGCGCTAAATGCTTCCAAATGCAGTGTTATATCCTTTTCGGTAAGCTCTAATATTGTCAGCTTTGACTATCACATTGAAGGAACGTATTTAAAGAAGGTGACTTCGGTCCATGACCTGGGAATAATATTGGAGAGTAATTTCATTTGAAATGCATATAAGTAATGTCGTGGCATCTGCAAATCGGGCACTAGGTTGGGTTATAAGAACGTCGAGGCAGTTTGGGGATTCGGAAACAATCACTTTGTTGTATAATTGTTTTGTTATATCTAGGCTGGAATATGCGTCAATTATATGTACTCCGAAATATACAAAAGATTTGATGTTGCTTGAGAAGATTCAGAAACGCTTTCTAAAATATCTTGTATTTCGGGAAGAGGGGATGTACCCGCCAAGAGGCTCTAATCACATGCAACTGTGCACCAGGTTTCAAATGTTAACATTATCAGAACGTCGAATAGTGGCAGGTGCAAATTTTCTCTATAACTTACTAAACTCTGTAATAGACTGTAGTGACATTTTGCGGTGTATTAACCTAAAAGTATAACGAATCTCTGCTAGACACTGTAAGCCATTCTATTTACCGCTTTTGAACTCTGTATGCAGAATACAATCGCCCGTTGAATCTATCTGCCAAAATATTAACCAACTATACTTAAGTGATGACCAAAAAATAGATGTTTTTTCAATGTCGCGCTAAGACTTCATTGTAGCTATACTAACGAATTTATAATTAGATCTCGGCAACTTGCAAATGCACAATATACAGATTACTCATATCTAAGATTAAGACATCTGTTAAGTTACATATTATTAGGTACAACTGTATGTTGTATAGATCCCGCAATTGGCCTATGGCTGTGGGCTAGGATTTCACCAAATAAAAAAATAATAAAAAAATAATAAAAGAATAAAAAATAAAATTATATATCCACAGTTTTTTCTTCAAAAATATTTTTTTTAGTAGAATAATGAACAATACAAATTATAAACGTTCAGAAATTTATTTCATTTCACTTTTATTTACATTTTCAAATACAATTACATCCTTTTGATCTTTACTAACAATACCAAATTATGATCGCTTGGAATTTTATTTTATTCAACTTTCAGTTACGTTCACAAAGAATATGATGTCCTTTCAATTGCAAATATCATTACAATCTAGCATGAATGCATATGAATGCATCCTGTGCCATTTTCCTTCAGAAAACATCAAAATTAGAATCGTTTTTGGGACTTAAAAAATTTAGAAAATTAAAAAAATGTGTTCATCCTTGGCTCATTTATCTTCAAAGAAAACGGGGTCAACTGAGAGTATCTTTCTGATGAGTTATTTCCATGATGCTTCGTAAATTCCTAAAGATTTATCGATGATTTAAACAATTTTCGGAAACAAATTAAGAGGTTGGCCATTTTTCGACGAATAAACTCTTGGCTATTGTTCATCGAATAGGTTTTTGACTATTTATCGAAGAATAGGCTCAATTTTTCTACAGAATTGATTATTATAAAATTAATTAATTATCATAATTTTTCCATTATACTCTTTATTATTATTATATATATTTATTATATTATGATTATATTATCATATTATATATATATATATATATATATTAGGGTGGGCCAAAAAAACTTTTAATTTTTTTTTCCTTAGGTTCCATGAAAATATGGTCAGAAATGACGAAAAAAGAAATCTGGTGAAGCTTGAGCTCTGAATATTAACATTAAGAGGTGGCGGTTTGTGATTTTTGATTTCCCATTTAAATAACAGAGGAATTAAAAAAAAAAAAAATTTTGATTCTTAATGCGTTTGAACGAATAATTGTCTAGTGAAAACAAAAACTTATTCTTGTAGAGAATTTAATGATCTACAAAAAATGTTTGATATGATTTTTTGCTAAGTCGACTCATTCAAAAGTTATGGCAGATTGAAAATTCAAAAAATACTTTTTCATTAAGTTTCCATCAGACTTTTGATCTTAAAGAGCTCAAAAGCATTGAAAAGCTTTATCTTTGAAATCAGAGAGCTCAAAATAACACAAAAATTGAATTGCTGAGCTCGAAGAGCTCAAAAACATCGCAACCAGCGGCTAAATTGCAAACTTTCAATGACTGAAATTAGCGGGAAGTTGCAGGGATGACCTTTAGGTCAACCGTTTTCCAAATTTTTTTTTCAAGTCATTATTCAGGTAAAGTTCAGATTGTTTTTTTAAATTAAGTTTCATAAAATTGGTTTTTCTTGCGATATTTTGTAAAAATGTTATTGTTTTACCAAAAACATTCGATTAGTCTTACGAAAAATAAGATATTTCATGTTTTTGAGCCATTATTTTGTGATGGAATATAAAAAATTGTAAAAATTATCTTTTACGATTTAGAGTTGGACTCTAACCTCGAATAACTTTTGAAAGAGTCGACTAAGCAAAAAATCATATCCGACATTTTTCGTAGATCATTAAATTCTCTACAAGAATAAGTTTTCGAAAAAAAATATAAAAAAATTCCTGCGTTATTTAAATGGGAAATCAAAAATCACAAATCGTCACCTCTTAATGTTAATATTAAGAGCTCAAGCTTCACCAGAATTTTTTTTTCGTCATTTCTGTCAATATTTTCATGGTATCTGAAGTGTTCAATGGTTTTGAGCTCTTTGAGATCAAAAGTCCGATGGAAGTTTAATGAAAAAGTATTTTTTTAATTTTCAATCTGCCATAACTTTTGAACGAGTCGACTTAGCGAAAAATCATATTAGACATTTTTTGTAGATCATTAAATTTTCTACAAGAATAAGTTTTTATTTCCACTAGACACTTATTCGTTCAAACGCATTAGGAATCGAAATTTTTTTTTTTAAATTCCTGTGTTATTTAAATGAGAAATCAAAAATCACAAATTGCCACCTCTTAATATTGATATTCAGAGCTTAAGCTTCACCAGATTTCTTTATAAGTGTCAACATTCAACACTGTCATAATCCTGATATCTGTCATGATTGTACTGTATCACGCTACCAACACCTAGGTAATCTACAGGGTTAGTCTTGGGAGATTTTCGCCATGCCGTAGTACACGATATTCGAACTCGCGCAAGTTTTCGAAATGTATATTCAGGATAGTTTATCAGTTGTGGCAACCTAGCGTGCGTTTCGAAAGAAGAAGGCCCGGTACTGGTTTCATGTAAAATTTGAATTAGTCGGTTTGCATCAAATATCCACGTTTTGAGACTTCCTGAGTCACAAAAACAATTCTTACTAAGGTGTCTATGTATATCTGTCTGTCTGCATCCTGTGGGTACAATAACTTTTGAAAGACTAACTAGATTGAACTGAGCTTTGGCATATGTTCTCAAGGCCTTAAAGGGAAAGACAAGTTCGCTAGCCAGCTATTTTGGATGAAAATACGAAAATTGAGAGCATTCACAAAATTTTGAGATCATTTATTTTCGAGACTCCAAAATTCTATATACAGCTGTTCGTAGAACTTGGAAATTCGAACAATTTATTATTGCAACTTTTTTCGACAAAAATGAAATTATCAGAGCTATAGCATTTTTAGAAGTTAACCATCAGAGGCCATATCGGTGCAAATTGGGCAGGCCTAAAATTTCAAATGTCCCTCTCTCTCAGGGCACGCATTGCAGAGCCCCCTATCTTGTACGATAATTATGTCTATACTTCGGCGTACCCGTCGAGCAGCAGCTTGGGGTCCGTCGTTCCGCAGCTGCTCTGCTGGAAACGCCGGAGAGTAACCTTAGGCCGAATTTGCACCCGTTTGGCCTCGCCGTCACAAATGACGTTCTGCTAATTCTTTTCGTGTGCCAGGATGAACAGCATTCCTGCAACTATTAGCACCTAATACGTAAGCATTTACTTTTTTCTATGATTTTTTTTCTTTTCCATGGTGTCTCGTAGATCCTCACTTCATTTGTGACGCCGGGACCAAGCGGGTGCAAATTTGGCCTAAGTTAACTTTCCGGCGTTTCCTGCTCGACGGTTACTTACAAATATGGACATAAGTAAGTTTTACTGGACATGACATTTTATCTTTTTAAAATTATCCTTTTTTCAATCACCTTGTTCGCGTCCTTTACGCTCGCACGTGTTGTGTGTGGAATCGCGGAGATTGATCTTTACAACTTCGGTGCACCCTGGATGGCGAGTTGAGTTTGCGCCTAGAAGGAAGGGACGCATGCGTGGGCCTCCCTTAAGCCATGGAGTAGGAGTGCTACAGAAAGGGAGAGAGACCGCATCGAGTCAGTATCGAACGGTGATTCAAGGGCTGCAGGCGTGAGACAATGGGAGATTGCGACTGGCTGAGGTGGGTGACAGGGGTGAGCCTCTGTAGGTGATTGTGACGAACCTTAATTGTGGACCGAGTGATGTGCTCTTGTAGTTGAGCAGGTGACAAACCTTAATTGTGGGCCTAGTGATGTGCTCTTGTAGTTCAGCTGGTGACGAACCTTAATTTTGGATCTAGTGATGTGCTCTTGTAGTTAAGCAGGTGACGAACCTCAATTGTGGGCCTAGTGATGTGCTCTTGTAGTTGAGCAGGTGACGTACCTTAACTGTGGACCTAGTGATGTGCTTTTGTACTTGAGCAGGTGACGAACCTTAATTGTGGCCCTAGTGATGTGCTCTTGTTGTTGAGCAGGTGACGAACCTTAATTATGGACCTGGTGATGTGCTCTTGTAGTTGAGCGGGTGATGATCTGTTGATTGTTGAGTGTTTGAGAGTGACGAGGACTGAATCTTCGAGAGTGGCAAGGTTTTGCCGCTGATGTACCATTCATGTTGAGTATGCTTTCGAGTTCTATAACTTTGAGGAAAAGGTAAGAGAGATCTCTCTTAGGCTTAAGTTCACAACCAGTGTATAATTAGTTTAATTTGAATTGCACTCGACTTCAAATAAAGTGTTAAAATGATTTTGAATAAAGGTGCTCTGCCTCATAGGCTTGCCCGGGCTTTGCCCTCAAATCGTGAGGGTTTTTAAGCTTAGGCAAGTTGTTGTTGAATAGTATATTACCGCGAAGATTGCTGCATTTTCATTTCTAGGAACCCGACTACTCATTCCTTACGAAATCCTCTTATAAAATATTTGCAAGGTTTATCTGATACAAACACACCTGTGCAAAATAGTTCAAATATAATTGATGGAATAAACAATTTTTTTATGGGAATATAAATATTCACCTCTATTTTCCCAAAAGTTTCATTGATATATCCATATTTAAAAAAAAAATACAATTTTTTGCTTAAAAACACATTTTCAAAAAAGTTTATGTAAAAATTGCTATATTTTATGTGATAAATCAATTTAACAGTTTTAGTGATCAAATATTTTAATTCCTGACATAACTTTACCCTACGATCATATATTTCTTTTGTTATTCAATTTGAAAGTAAAAGGATGTATAGACAATTAAATTCGTGAAAACTATATTTGCACCCGTATGGCCTTTACGTTACTGAAGAGAGGTATGGCCTCCGAGGTTTAAAAAAACAAACGAAAATTAACATCTTTAGGCAAATGACGCACCATACGAAAAAATTCAGAAGAAGAAAATAGTTGCTTTTTAAAAGCCCTATGAGATCATCATAACAACATTCCCAATTTTGTTTTCAAATCGAAAATTCAAATTTTGACCCCACAAAACACGATGAAACATTTCATTTTTCGATAAAACTATGCGAGATACGGAAAAAAATAAATGGACAACAATTGTGCACCCAGGAAAGATCTGCAAATTCGTTAAAGTATTTCACGATTAGCCGCGTAGCTTTTGTTTTATTCATAAGAAACAACCTTAAAAATTAGAAATCAAGATTTGTGGAAAATCGACACAAGTACAATAAAATGTTTGATAACAATTTTGAAAACAATTTTGTTATCAAAAATATTATTGTACCTTGTGTCGATTGTCGGAAAATTTCAATTTTTTTATTCTTAATGTCGTTTTTTACCAATAAAAAAAGCAATGCCTCAAATCAAAAAGTGATTCATAACGAATTTGTAGATCCTTTATGGCTTCACAAGTTTTTTCATCCAATTTTCTTTGTATCTTGCATAGTTTCACTGAAGAATGGAATTCTTCATCGTGTTTTGTGGGGTCAAAATTTGAGTATTCAATTTAAAAAAAATGGAAGAAGTTGTTATGATGATCTTGTAGGGCTTTCAAAAAGCAAAGTTTTTCTTTTGAGGAGGATTAT
>CAKNXH010056267.1:0-121970 GCA_932178445.1 Andricus quercusramuli
TATGGCCAACGGCCATACCACGCTGAAAAAACCAGTTATCGTTAGATCACTGAAGTTAAGTAGTGTTGGGCGCGGTTAGTACTAGGATGGGTGACCATCCGGGAATACTACTAACTACGTGCTGTTGGCATCTCGTGGGTTTGGTGAGCCCACATTTGTAGTTATTTACTACAAGAAACTATCCACCTAGAAACACTAACAAAATCGGGTAGTGTCACGCCTACCCCGAATAAAGGGAAATGGCTTAATGGTATACATACATACATACATACATACATACACATACATATAAAAACATTCTTTAATTGTCAATTATAATTGTCTAACATCACAATAACATTTGGTTCTTAATTATTAAAATTTTGCTCCTAATTCAGCACTTTTAAATAACTTAATAAATAAAAATAATGGACTCTGGTGGTAAATAATTGTGCAGTTTGCAGTTTGTGCTAATGGTAACTCCTCATGTAGAAACTTCAATGGTAAATCATTTTAGAAATTCCTAACTTTCATCATTTACCGACGCGCAACGTGCACGTTTAAAGTAACTCTTACTCGCATCCGCCAGGACGGCGCAGTTATCAGCGCATGTTTTTCACATTCTCTTATTCCATTAGATCAGCAATCTCCCACCTCATCTCTGTCAGCCGAGAACTTCGTGCTACTCCGCAAGTCTATGACTACTTGTAAACCGGTTATTTTTTCAAACAACGAGTCACACACATCTACGCATCCAAGTAGTAAGTTTTGGTATTAAATTTTTTTTACTAGATCGAGCGCGATCAAATTAGTGAAATGAGCGTAAACAGTGCGAATCTCGGCGAACAATTAGCGCCCTCCGAACAGGGAAACGAACTATTGAATGTAGATGGCGATCAAGCGATTCCACCTGTCGATCAAAATAATGTAAATGTGGATTCCGAAATTCCTAATCAGAACCCTCAAAATCAAAATTTTGAAATGCCTTCTTTTCAGCCCGGAGAATATATTGTTTTACACCTTGTTTTTACCAGAATTCAACCCCGGGGGTTTTGAGTTTAGCGAATCCCGGAAATCCCCAAATCACGCAAACGCCTAGTACCGGAAATGCAGGTAGTTTAAATTTTGAAAATTTGTCGCAAATTCGGACACGGGAAATACGGGCACTCGAGATCATTTGTACTATCATAGAAAAGACGGATTAAGACTTGCTCGCGATATTATCCCGGAATTTAATGTTAGTAAAATGTCGGTAATTATGTTTGCAAATCATTGTCCAGCTGCCGCGACTGGCATTGAACCAAAAGAAATGAACTATTTAGTAATGTTGATACGAACTAAAATAACCGGCGACGCGCGACGCCATATTCAAGATAAAGTAGATTTGAATCTCGACGAATTGTTACAAATTTTGAATCGCCTCTATGCCCCGCGAGCTGACTCTGCCCAACTCACACATGGTCTATTGACGATCACAAGAAATCCGGGCGAAAGCGTGATAGCGTATGGTAGCAGAGTCAATGAAATTTTAGATAAAATAATTGTCCAAGTTATGAACCGTCACCCTGGCGAAAAAGGACTTGAAAGAAGCCAAGAATACCGCGAAACTGCGATTAAAAGTTTCATGAGAGGGTTAGATAGAGAAACTCTTTCTTTTATCAGGGATAAAAATTTCGTCTCATTAGAAGAAGCGATAGAAATGGCTGTCGAAGCCGATAGGGAATATAAAAGTTGGGACAAAGTCCATTCTGCAAAGAATATAATTTCGCCTAAGGCCAATTTAAATAACATAGACAGTCTAGAATGTAAGAATGCCCTACTAAAAAGAGTTGCTCATATTCGTAATGACAACGAGCGCCCTGGACCAAATGGCGGACAATCATTATCGCAAAATGAATGTTACGGGTGTCACGAATTTGGCCACATTAAGCGGGATTGTCCCAAAAATAATAGGCCATATAATAGCAACAATTATAATAATTATAATAAAGGCAAAGGTGGTTGCGCATACTGCTCATATTCAAATCATGTCATTTCTGAGTGTGGAATCAAAGCAAAGGACGAACAAGAACGGCAAAGGGGTGCCGAAGGCCCAGATTTTCGAACGACAATCATTTAAACTCCCAAGGGAGGAATCGAGACGGGGCTCGACCGACTCCCACTGACCTAGAACCCCATAAAAGCATTGTCCTCAGAATTTCAGGAAACTCCTATACAAGCAGAAACCCCTCAATAAGATTAGATAATTTCGCATTTTCAAAAGGCTCAGCCCTTTCAATGATCGATACTGGATGCGATTTAAATCTAATTAAAGAAAGTCACGTTGATTCTAGGGCAAGAATAAATAGAAATAAAATTTATCATTTAGTGAGTATAGGACCCAAAATGATTCCTACCCTAGGAGAAATCACTTTAGTTGTTGAAGGAATTGAATCAAAATTTTTAAATAGTCCCAACAAATTTTCCAATGAATCAAAATGGAATTTTAGGTATATCATTTTTAGAGAAACATAATGCTACTTTGACCTTTGCAGGAATTGATTTAAAATTAGGAAATAATGAATTTTTAAAAAATAGAAACTTGATTTTCCATTTACCATCACGAAGTAAAACTAGCTGTGCATTCGATTTCGAGTGTTTCCACTTTGTTTGTATTTATAATTATATGGTGCTCATTTCACGAGCACTTTGCTTCCCGTTAGCAAATGTATTTGATTCCTCATAGAGGAAGCATTAGTTATTTTTTTCAATAATAGACAAAGCAAAGTCTTCATTTTGCTCAATTTAAAAATAGAAATTTACCAAAAATGAAAAATTACGAAATAATACAAAAAATGTTTTAAATACAAAGAAAAATCAGACAAATCAAATCTTGCGTTCGAAATAATAATTTTTTGAGCTGGAAAAGGGAAAGGAAAAGTTCTGTCGCACCCTATCCCTTTCCCAGCTTTATAATTTCTTCACAAAAATTGTCATAATATTACTCTATTTGAAAATTTATGATCAAAAAGTGACTTCTATTCATGCATCAACTTTGAATTATGTCGATGAAAAAAGTTTTTCTGTTTGAAACTGATGATTCAGATATTATAAATGAGCAGAACTTCCCTAATGTTCAATAAAGTGTATTATTATTATTATAAATCAATCGATTTGCCTCAAATCAAGAGATTTTTTCCATTCTTGCATCAATTTTGAATTATGTTACTGAAAAAAGTTTTACTATGAAAAACCGTGTTTTCAAATATTATGCAATTTCACAATTTCCATACTCTTCAATAAAATGTATTAATATTATAGGTCAATCGATTCGTCTCAAATCAACACATCTTTTCTGTTCTTGCATCAACTTTGAATTATGTTAATGAAAAAAGTTTTACTATAAAAAAAAAAGATTTTCAAAATATATAAATTACCATAACTTCCCTACTCTTCAATAAAATGTATTAATATTATAGGTCAATCGATTCGTCCCGAACCAAGGAATCTTTTACATTCGTGCATCAACTTTGAATTATGCGAATGAAAAAAGTTTTACTATAAAAAAACGATTTCTAAAATATTATTGAGTGCTAGAAAAAAATGCAATGAATATTTTTAGAAATCCTTCGGTCAGTTTCAAGATATTAGTGAGGACAATAAGCTTTCCAAATTTCATCAATTTATCTGCAACTGTTTTCTAGTTATCGTGTTCACAAAAAAGCATGACATCCACACACACATCCACGCATTCACACATACACACCTCTATGAGGAAGCAAAATCAATTGAACTTCCTGTAGAAGAAACAATCTTAGGGCAAGGATATTTGCATACAATTTCAGCCGGCCCAGGTATATTTATTGGGGAAGCCCTGGTTGACCAAGTTCAAGGAACAGTCAGGTGTTTCGCCATAAATACTACGGGAAAGACCGTAACGTTAAGCGTACCCCCCGCTAAGCTCGAAGAGTGCTCAGCTGTTCCCCCTCGGTCCCGCACCGGCATGCACCCGCCTGACTCTCTTGAGGGGCAGAAAGAGAAGGCGAGACGTTTCGCTCTCCTTCTCCAAACACTCAATCTCGAAGGGATGAGTGAACCCGAGAAGGAAAGTCTTCTCGAGACCTTGAGCCCTTACCTTTATAAATTTCACCTGCCTGGCGACAAACTAGGGGCCACCACAGTTCTTACTCATAAAATAATTACTACAGATGATCGACCCATAAATACCAGACAATACCGTTACCCTCATATTCTTCGGGAAGAAATTCGAAGACAGGTAGATGAGCTGCTCGTTAACGGTATTGTCCAAGCCTCAAATTCTCCCTACAATTCTCCCTTATGGATCGTGCCGAAAAAGGACGATACTCAAGGAAATAAGAGATGGAGGATGGTAATCGATTATCGTGGTCTCAATAAAAAAACTGTGAGGGATGCTTACCCCTTGCGACACATTACTGAAATTTTAGAGCAGCTCGGCGGTGCAACTTATTTCCCAATTCTCGATCTTGCGTCTGGATTTCATCAAATTCCATTAGACCCCGGTTCGAGAGAGAAAATTTAATTTTCCACCCCATTCGCCCACTTAGAGTTCACTCGAATGCCATTTGGGCTAAAAAATGCACCTGCCACATTTCAGCGTGTTATGGACCGAGTTTTGACCGGTTTACAGGGAGCAGAACTATTTGTCTATATGGACGATATAGTTATTCATGCAAATTCCTTGAAGGACCACAGTCGTAAATTGAATGCCTTATTAGGACGACTCAAAACGGCTGGATTGGCCTTACAACCAGATAAATGTGAATTCCTGAGACAACAAATAACTTATTTAGGTCATGTAATAACAAAAGATGGCGTAAAACCAGAAACCCAGAAAAATAACAGCTGTAAAAAATTTTCCGATTCCCAAAAAGGTCAAAAATATGAAACAATTCCTAGGACTTATCGGATATTATCGTAGATTTATTCAAGATTTTTCAAAAATAGCAAAACCGCTGACTGAACTTACAAAGAAAAATGTTCCCTTTAAGTGGACCTCGACTCAACAACTAGCCTTTGAAACTCTAAGAGATATAATTTGTACTGAACCAATTTTACAATACCCTGATTTTACAAAAGAATTTTTAGTTACTACCGATGCATCAAATTACGCATTAGGCGCCGTTTTAAGTCAAGGAAAGGTTGGAGAGGATGTGCCAATTTCATTCGCTTCTCGTTGTTTGAATGATGCAGAAGTAAATTATTCAACCACCGAGAAGGAAATATTGGCAATAGTTTTTGCAGTACAACATTTTAGACCCTATTTGTATGGTCGAAAATTTGTCTTGTTGAACGACCACCGACCTTTAGTGTGGCTAAATAATTTAAAAGAACCAGCTTCCAGGTTGGCACGTTGGAAAATAAAATTGAGTTCGTACGACTATGATATAGTGTACAAACCAGGAAAAATAAATTGTAATGCCGACGCGCTGTCTCGGAATCCTTGTAACCCAGACACCACGTCCGAGGTCGAGTACGGTCTCCCCACTCTTGCGCCTTCGGGCCAGGTCTTGGTAGTCATGACCCAAGAACCAGACAGCGAGGCGCCGGAATCGGGCGCCGAGCCGACCGAGTGCGAAGAACAAAGAGAGAAAATAGAGAGCATGATCGAGTACGTATTCCTCGGGAGAGGGTTAGAAGACCCGGGCAATGGTTGTATTGGTTGGAAGGACTGTGAGTCCATGAATTCAGATCGATCTGATAGTATATATGAAACTGCATCAGCTGAAGATGACTGAACGAAAGCCTCTCAGGTGCAGCGCTGCACTCGTACCATATGCGACAAGGTAGCTGCTGAGGGCTGGTTAGGAACCCCTGTAACGGCGGGTGCACCACCACTAATAGGATGGCCCACGCGCTGGGGGGATACGGTACTCGAATCCCGGAGACAAAATATTAAGAGCCATGATTCAATGAGATCCGTGCCTCTGGAATGTGAACTTACATTCCGTGGATTCGTGCAATTAAATTGCGCTACCACTGCACTGGAGACCAGGTCTAGAACCTGCTCTCCGGTGGCTTTACCAGATTTAGGAAACCCACAAGATACGGTAAGCATATTCCCAGATAACAAACATTCCTGGAACATAACCTGCCCGATGATCGTCGACCGTGTGTCTGCTATAAAGCATCGCATGGTAGGTAAATGTGCAGGAGACCGACGTGCGTGCATAACGGCTTGAATATGGCTGAAAAGTGGCCGGCATGTTAGATGCCCGACTGTCAGACCAGCGTAATAGCCAGCAATAGCGGACACATTCAGATACTCAGGTGCCTCACAGCAGTCCTGTCAATCGGACCGCGTACCGGCACATACACCAGCCACAGGCGGACATTTTGTTATCTGGGTTGTGTTCTGATACACAGCTGACTCCGAGTGGGATGAGGGAGGAGAGTACCGGTAGCAAGGAAGACGAAGCTTATCTCGCAACGAAGATGCGGTTTTCACCACGCAAGGAAGACGAGGATGTTTGAACATTTATTTGTAATCATTGACGGATATTTGGCATACAGTAAAGATAAAATTTCAATGGGAAAAGGACATGTAGCCCACTTTATCTCGGTGGATTGTAATTTAAATTCCCCTATCAGTCAGGAGTTAATAAAATTTAAAATGATAAATGAGAATGATTTGAAAGCTCAAAAGCTCGTCCTTGGCGAGACGACAGTGTTTAACGTAGGCGGACGTTACATTTTCAACATTGTGGTGAAAAACAAGTTTGACGATAAAACTTTTATAAATATTTTCTCTAATGGCATTAAAGCTCTAAGAACAGCTATAGAAAGGTTAAAAGTGGACAAAATAAACATTTCAAAGACTGGAAATGGTCACGATGACCTTTCCTGGTCCAAAACTGAACGAATTTTAAGACAAAATTTCGCAAAAAGTGGAATCCGTATTAGAATCTGTTCAGGCGAAGTCATTATCCCATTTAAAACAGACCGCGAGTGAATCATAACAGAATCTCATAAGTCCACTGTAGGGGGACACAAGGGAATCTTTAAAACTTATTGGCGAATTAGGGTAAAATATTACTGGAAGAATATGAAGATAAATATACAAAATCAACTCAAACTTTGTAAAAATTGTCAGTTAAATAAATTAATTAGGATAAAAACACGTCAACCTATGCAAATTCACGATACACCAAAGGAACCCTTTGAGAAAATTCAGATTGATCTCGTGGGACCATTGCCAAACACCGTTCGAGGTAACAAATATATTCTCACAATTCAGGATAATTCTTCAAAATTTGCTGACGCCATACCACTTCCAAAAATGGATGCAGTGCACGTTGCACATGCATTGGTGGAGCAATTTATTTCCCGATACGGTTGCCCAAAAGCGATACATACTGATGAAGGGACCCAATTTGCGAGCAAAATTATGAATGTATTTTGCAAAATATTAAAAATAAAACAAATCCGATCTACTGCCTTCCATCCCCAATCTCTTGGATCACTCGAAAGAAGTCATCATACACTCGTCGAGTATCTCAGACAATTTGGAAATAAGCAAAATTGGGATTTGAGGCTTCGTTATGCAATATTTTCGTATAATACGCAAGTCCACGTATCAACCGGTTTTGCACCATACATCCTAGTTTTTGGTAGGGAAGCAAACTTTCCGAGCAGCTTTACAGAAAATGCACCCCCACCCACCTTCATCCAATACCTCAGAAATTTGTTTCAAAAACTGGTGGATGCAATCCCTTGCCTTTGAGAGATTAGAAAAAGCAAAGAATAAGAGTAAGAAATATTACGATGAAAAAGCGAATCCGAAAAATTTTAAGAAAGGGGATTCTGTGAACTTAATTAAAGAACCCAGAAATTCAAAATTGGACCAACATTATACTGGCCCTTATATAATAGAAAATCAAGTAGGAAATACGAATGCGTTAATGAGAATGTCACCGACGAGGAAAAAATTGGTCCATGTAAATAAATTAGTATTAGTAACTATTCCTCTGAAAACAAGGGACTGAAAGTTTTATTGTACAGGCGTTGTGAATTGTCGGGACTAATCTTTTAAGACTTAAACTTTTGAATAGTATAACTTCCTTAAACCAAGGTTTTAACTCGATTCCTTTCTCAATTAAGAACAAACAGATAATATCTTTAAAAACCCCAGTTCAATTTGGAAAATTTTAATTAGATATAAATTTATAATTATTTCAATGAAAATTGAGAATTTCTCTTAATCTTATTATTCAAAGATTTTAACTTTATTCATCCTCAATACCTTAGAAAAATTTTTAATTCTCTATTACCTTCATGAAAAAAGAGGGTTTAACCTTGATAGTATTTTGGCATTGAAAATATTTAGGTTTCTATTAATTTCATTACGTTTTATCTCAATTGTCTTCATAATTACTTATTATCCTTCAAATCTTAAAATTTCTATTCTTATTACTCAAAAACTTTCAAATTTCTATTATTATTGTTATTCCAAATTCTGAAATTTCTAGTATTATCATTCAAAACCTTTAATTTTCCATGATAACTACCTAAAAATGGTTGAAAAATTATTCCTACCACTCAATTATTCTAAAATTTTAAAACTATATTACCCTTCTTATTCAGAAATTTAAATTTCTATTATTCATGTCATTTAACATTTTTAAACTTCTAATATCAACAAAGTCCAAATTTTAAATTGTCACCTTTTTCCTCTATTCAAAATTGAAAGAAAAATAGAGTGAGAGAGAGAAAAGAGAGAGAGAGAAAACTCGAAAAGAGAAAAGAGGCGGGGCGATTTTCCCCCTTTGATCGGCCACTGAGGAAAGTCAAAAACGAGAGGAAAAGGGCCCGAGAGTTCCCTTCCACAAAAATAAAATTTGCGCGCGTCGAAATCCCTCCACCCTTCTACAGAAACAGCCTCTGAGACTAGGACCCCGAGGAGTATATATACCCTCACTATCAGCAAGACAACCCTAAACAGGAAGTCTTCCTCAAAACCATTTTACACGCAAAAATTCAACTCACCAAAGAAAAATGGAGAACCTCCCATTCAATGGAGTTCCTATCAACATCGCCCTGGAGGGCGAACTATTGGATGCAACCTGGTCGGCCATGACCTTTTCAGATGACGAACTCTTCGAGAGCAACTCCATCCTGGTCCACGGCCATAGATTAATCTATATTAACCAGCTCAATTCGGCAGATTGGCATTGTCACGACTGCCAGCGTGAAGGTGGACCTCTTCGCCGAAGGTACCTGCCCCTGGAACTGCACCGCGCCATGGCAAGAGACCTCTTTCTACCCAAGGGCTGCCAACTTTGTGACGCCCAAGTATTTTTCTGCAGCCCTGCTGGATGCTGCAAAGAATTTATCCAAGTAGCCACTACATTTGAGGGATTTTTAAACGACCGTCGGATCATCCGTACAGAGTACGTCACTGACGGCAACGACGAGGTTACTTACCAGGCTTTCGCAGCGGAGATGGTCGAAAACGGACCCGGCCTGTCTCCGTCAAGCTTCTTCGACGTCGCTCTCTGGGAGGACGTACCCGCAGTGGACGGAGAGCCGGGTCAGCTGGTCCCATTCATTGGAGCCCCACATCAGCCGATCATTTTAAATTTCGCCGACGCAGCTGGTCTCTACGAGGCCGACATGCTGGCCCCAGGAATGTGGGTGTATTTCATCGGAGGCTGTGTTGGACCTGAACAAACGCGGAGTCCCTCCGGGATGCCGCGGTAATCCCTTGGATTGCCCAGGAAGACGGATTTGTGGAGGAATTCAGCAGCGACGACGAAGCAGAAGTGTAAATGCTGACAGAAGGGAAAAATTAAAATGTGACCAAGTATTTTTCACGTGTGTGCTCGAGTGTGTGTGTTCGTATGTGTGTGTGAAAATACATACCTTTTTTAACCAAAATCTTGCCGAATGAGTGATCGAGCTATCTAAAAATGAGATAATAAATATTATTGAGTAAATTGAAAAATTGAACTCATTTTTTCTTATTGTTTTTGCCCTAAAATTCATAGAAAAATCGCATTTTGACAGCCAGCTCGATGACTCATTCTCATCGAATATTATATATTTTTTCCTCTTTCCCAAAACCTGAAATCAAAGGAGCGGAAGAAAATAATAGATTTAATATACACATGCATATTAGAAGTAATATATCAATCATATGAAACCACTATTAAGAACGTATATATATATTAAATTTCATATAAACCATAAGAAAAATCAGATATTTCCATTTTCTACAAAGTTAAAATAGATTCAGCAGGAATTTTGATTCTGAAAATAAAACATAATACCTCTTTCAAGTTAATCGAAAATATGACTGGATTTTAAGTCGAAAAGATCAATCAGGCAAACAAATAACATACCTAACCTACAATCAACTCTACTAGCATCAAAATTCCCACCATTTAGAGTGGATTCTACAAAAGTTACACCCACACGTCACATTTTCATTAAAAATAACAATTTAGTCGACGAATTCTAGATTATTCATCAATTTGCGAATATTTGACAAGATTGAAAGAAATTAAAACACTTTGAGATTTCTCGCTCATTGCTATACCGACTTGCATATCAAATTTAACACTTATGTATATTATATCTCATACACATGTTTTCTAACAGGGCAATTTAAAAAGGTCGACTATTGAGCTCCGGCAAATTTTGCCGTATTTAGAGTTTCTAGTCCGGAAAATTTTTTGTGTCAATAAGGAACTTTCTGTTCCGATTATATTTTTGCTACTTCGGTAGAATAGTAGAATATTTCACAAGTTTATCAAAAGATGAGGAATATTAAGTTATAAATACACACAAAGTGTCGTATAATCAAGAACATTACACACTAAAGATTTGCTCATCACTTCACTATTCCTATAATAATACACTTTACCACTAATTTGCGAATTGTTTATATTCAGATTCGAATTACAAATCCTCACGATCACTCTTTTGTGACCAGTCACTAACACTCGTATTTTTTAAAGGGAGACTTGGAAAAAGGGGTTCAAGAAGTGAAAGATCACTCTTCTGTGACCAGTCACTAAAATGCCGTACAACAAATTTGAAATACGGCAAGAAATGCCGTACCTGTAATGGGACCGCGATTTGTCAAGCTCAGCTGAGAGGGCAGCACCGTGAGTGGTGATGTACCTTGTACACAAGAACAACGCATTCACTACGGTTTCCTTAGTTTTTTGTTATTTGGAAAGCGATTTGCTCCTTTATTTGTACACCCAAATGCCACATGCAGACCTGGCATTTCGAAAATGGTGCTTGAAGCAATCACCTCAAAGCTGCGTTATGAAGGACTGATATAATTCGAATAGCAGACGTTACCACCGTTGGAACCGTGGTCTTGTGTATCACCAGGCGCACTAGCGACCCTAGCGGCCGCAAGTGTCAGTCGCCGTCCCCATACAATTCGAATTAAAAAACCTGACATTCACTGCGAATTTTGAGGAATTTGATTGTGACAGGACTTGAGAGTATCGCGTAACATCAAAGGTTAAGCTCGTGACACTTATCACTGATACTGTAGATAAATTATTACATTTCTACATACTCTAAGGTCTGTCACACATATCCTGTAAAAAGCTGAGAACGCGAAAAACTATGTACCTTTAAATTAAAACAAAATCTTGATTTGAGACACCCAGAATAATAATTCGTAAACAATCATAACCTCACTTTATCGATGCACATGGGAAGCACTTGGGAGACACACACAATCACCTGTCAAACATTTTACTATTATCTAAATATCAAGAAAATGCGTTACTTACATATAACTCCACCAGGGCTCTCCAGAAGGCAGTCAGTGACTGCAACGACTGCCGACTGGCAGTCGCGGGACTAGGTCAAACAGGCCCTCATAAATCTTGTCGTTCGACTGGTCCCTAGTCCTTCACGGTCATTATACCTCCCTCTGGAATAAAATATATTTTGAGTTTGAGTACAAACAAAATTCAGACCGCCCGGTGTGAAGGACGCCGAGGCGTAATTCACCGTGACCGTAACCCTTCGCTCAATTCCTGGAAAACTAAGAAAAAAATGACAGAAAAAAAAGGTGGCAGTCATGCACTTATCGTGGCAGTCAGCACCTGCTGAAAGTGGTGAGCCCTGAACTACACCGTCTCCTCGTTTTTCCCTGGTTGTTTTTTATCCTGCAACCAGATACAACTCTCCAAATCTCTCTCGTAGGGGCACAAACTGTCACTGACAGATTCATAAATATAGGTCAACCGACACAGCTGATTGCACTAATGACCTACATTTCAGGAGATGGGGCACCCGAGCGGTAAAATAGGTTACGAGCGAACAGGCAAGACAAATGCCTGCACTACCGACCCAAGATAATGCTTACCGGCCTGGCATAGAGGTGAAATAAATTCAAAAAAAGGGCGGTAATAGGATCTACATCGAAAGCGTTTTACATATAAAATAATTAGATCGAGCTTAATTAAACTAAGTGAAAACTTTTAATTTAATTGCGCAAACTAGGCAGGACTCTTATTCTGCACTTCAGACAAACAAAACTTGTAAAGAATAATTGAAAAAGTTTTTCCTGCGTAAAAACTTTTTGAAAAAGGGGGAAGGTGTGATGTAGGGCTAAAGCCTACTTCACTAATTCATACGCTACCTAGCAACTTTAATCACAAACGTGCAAGTCAAATAGGAAACTGCGTTACCGGTCTAATTTAAAAATCTAACAGGCGCTAAATTCAAATCGAATCGTAATAATCGGAACTGATAAAAGAGTAAAAAAGCCGAATACATGGAAATAAGCTGATCTCATAGGATAGGAAACAAAACTCGAAACCTTAAAATTATAAGATAGCGGAACGAAAATGGAAAAGCGGAATACTAAGAATGAACTGAATAAATATAACATAAATTAGGAAAGAAAGCGAAAGAGAAGTCCATAACCATAAATCCTTATATTTTCAAGGACACTTCAGACCTACATGAAATTCTCATATGCATTAAACCCATGTGGCAAATACAAAAAACGAACCCTTTTACCAGAATTAGGAAAAGCAATAAAATCAAAGTTCACACGGAAATAATAGAAAAGCAGTAAAAGTAAATTCCCATGAAATACGATTCCAGATGCGTGGAAGATCCGAAGACAAATTCTAAAAATTATCAATTGCCCCTTTTCTTTCTTGCTTTGCCTTCTTAAAGATGCAAACATAAATCCCGAAGATATTTTCCCATGATCTTAAGCTATAAATTAATACATTTCCAGATGTGTGGAAGCCTAAAAAATCTTAACTCTTGAAACTATTATTTGACCCTTTCCTTTTTGTTTGCCTCTTTAAGTAAACACCTAAAGAAATAAAAATCACAAATTCTCAAGAAAAGAAATTATTGATGCAAACATACTTTCGAAAAGGCAATTCCCCCAAGAACCTAAGCCATAAAATGTAAATCGAACCTCCCAGTTTGGGACAATCTTTATGAAGGCCCCCAGGCCCCCCTTTTTTTTCAAAACCCGTAGAATAGAAAAAATCCTATTGCCTACAAAACGCATGTAGTCAACATCATAAAAATCGAGGCGCCAGACACCCGACCCCAGTTCTCATATTTCGAGATTTATGACTTAGGCAACGTCTCAGCTTCCGTCCCGACTAATCGACATCTCAAGGCCGAACGTCACGCCAAAATTGACCTGTCAAGTAGTCCCTTTAAAATTCACTTGACAGGATCTGGCCCAAATAAGTTTTTATGCCTTCCAAGGAAAATTCTTCTTTCCTAGAATAACCTTCCGGTTTTCTTGTATAATATGGGCGTGGACAAGCTTTCTTTCCTAAATAGCGATTGGCTAAATATTTGTCGTAAAATCGGCATTAGAAACTATGATAGGCTGATCTATATTTTTCGAGGCGTGGTTTATATACCATTAAGCCGTTTCCCTTTCGGCGAGCCTCTAGGGGTAGGCGTGACACTACCCGATTCGGGTAGTGTTTCTAGGTGGATAGTTTCTTGTAGTAAATAGCTACAAGTGTGGGCTCACCACACCCACGACCGCCAACAGCAACGCAGTAGTATTATTCTCGAACGGTCACCCATCCAAGTACTAACCGCGCCCAACACTGCTTAACTTCAGTGATCTAACGGGAACTGGTGTTTCCAGCGTGGTATGGCCGTTGCCATATAAAAACCAGCTCCGCGCCATTTTTCAGCAAATCTAGTTTTCCCTCGGATATAATCTATTTCCGGATCTCCGCAACCATTTTTTTGAGTTTTTTAACTCTCGTTTTTTCGTTTGGATAAAGTTATTGTGACGCGTAAATATTGAAATGGTAAACATTAAAAATACTTAATAATTGAATTATATTCGGTACGTCTTAACCTATTGTGAGTATGTGACTCGAAACATAACAGGATTACTTTGTGAAATTGTGACATGTCGAACAAATTTCTTGCAAATTACTGCAAAAGTGAAATAAAAACAGTGTTTTCAAGAGTGAAATAAAACAAGTGCTTTATTTGTGTCGACCTTTCCTATCTACATTATTTCCAGGGGAACAACTTATGTTCTACGCAGCCCTCCCTGCTAAAAATTCTGGACAAATTTCGGACAAATTCTGGATTCGGAAATTTGTTCCAAATTGTCCGTTACGTGGTCTGGTTTTTGTTCTCCGGATTCTATCCGGTCGTGCCCGAAATTTGTTCGGTCGAAGCTTCGACCGGATAAAGTCGAAGTTCCGTTTTCACTTTAATTTCACCGAATGACAACTTGAACCTGCGGATTAAGTTCGGATAGAATCGGACTGCTTCCGGAGTACATGCTTTTGATCGGAAGAATTTCGGATTTAAGCGGACTATTTTCGGAGTTGATGTTTTAGACCGGACAGATTTCGGATTTAATCAGACGATTTTCCGTTTTCACTTCAATTTCACCGAATGACAACTTCAACCTGCGGATTAATTTCAGATAGAATCGGACTGCTTCCGGAGTACATGTTTTGGATCGAAAGAATTTCGGATTTAAGCGGACGATTTTCCGTTTTCACTTCAATTTCACCGAATGACAACTAAGACTTGTGGAATAATTTCGGATAGAATCGGACTATTTTCGGAGTTGACGTTTTAGAGCGGACAGATTTCGGATTTAATCAGACGATTTTCCGGTTTTACTTTAACAAAAATAATTTCAGGTACTGAGTTCCAGACTAATTTCGGATCAAGTCGGACTCTTTCGGGAGTGAAAGTTTACGTTCGGATAAATTTCGGATTAGACCGGACAATTTTCCATTTCCAGTCTAACGAAAATAATTTTAGGTTTTGAATTACGGACTGATTTTGGATCAAATCGGATTCTGCCCGGAGTCGAAATTTATGGTCCGGACAGTTCCGGACATAATCAGACAAATTTCTGACTGTTTTCGCACAGTTTTCGGATTAGATCGGACATATTTCGGAAAAAAATCGTGAATCGGATTGATTTCGGATGAATTTGGACCAATTTCAGAATCCGAAATTTTTAGCAGGACTATCCGACTCTCTGTATTTCAGATAGAAAATTGTCGATCCTTATTGCTATGATTTTCTATGTGCGAAATTTTGCCGCATAGCGGCGCTTCTCGCACGTGGCCCTGCTTTAACATGAAGCTAAACGGGAATTTTTGTTCAAAACAATAATATTTATATAATATTTTATAGAATGTAAGCCTAAAATGTTTACAACAGTGCAAAAATTTAAAGCGGTGGATTCGAGTAAGAATGTCATAATTTAGTGTTTGAAAAAAAAAGAAAAAAATATGGTAAAGTGCATCGCTTCAAACTGTCAGTCTGGCTACCATTCAAGTCGTTAGAACGGCAAAAAAATTCATTTTTTTAAAGTGCCTCAAAATCTAGTTGCTGAATATCCGAGAGCAATAAAAAAGGAAGGTTTTTTAGTAACAGCTGGCCAGTTTGTTTGCAAGAAACATTTTCTTCCCGATGACATTGTCTGGAAAAGGGAAGTGAAGGATCCTGTTGGAAATGTAATATAGCATCAGTATGTATAAATAATAATTAATGTATTTATAATACTTCGTTCGAATAAAATTTTAAAAATTGATGAAGATGTGCAATTTTCGATTTCAATTGTGTTCAAGATTTACATGCAATTTTTCTTGTCCTTATTAATTCTATTTGTTTTTATGTATTTCTAATTTAATTGCTGAATTCTTCTTCTATCAGCTGAGACGTCACAATACTTATTTCTTCAGCCGGTCCTTGGTCATTATATTTACACATACACGTCTTATTACAATTATACACACACTCACAGATTCACTCACTCTCGCTGTCGTTTCCCAATTTTCGGTTACCGTTGAGCTCAGTTCGCCTGTTGCTGGCAGCGAGATTAGTCATTTTTACCAAATGTATTTTATTTCTGTTAATTAATAAATGACCACGCTTTATGGCGTCAGCCTTGTTAACTGGAATATATTTTGGTGATTTCTTTATGTAACCCAGTGCAGTACTATCCGTCAAACAAAAGAACAATGAAGAAAACAAATACTGTCCATTACTTTAATTTGAGTCAAGACATTGGTCCTACGACCGGATAGTATATTTTTTGAGTCAGTGAATCGTCGTGTGATAGTCTGTGGTAACGTCTTTGGTACAATAAGTGCAGTTCTAAAAGTGCATGGCTGATTAAAAAATTACTAAGTGATTTGTGGCTTTTCAACTTTTTGACTTTTTAACTGTGTGACTTTTTAACTTTTTGACTTTTTAGCTGTGTGACTTTTTAACTTTTTGACTTTTTAACTGTGTGACTTTTTAACTGTGTGACTTTTTAACTTTTTGACTTTTTGACTGTGTGACTTTTTAACTTTTTGACTTTTTGACTTTGTGACTTTGTGATTATTTGCGTGCAAAAGTTCAAGCTGAACTTAGTGAGCTCATAGCAAGCAGTTGTATTAACAGTTATTTTTCATAATAACTGTAAGCATACTCGATGGTCCCTTGTTTTTAGGATTTCAGTCAATGTCTGTGAATCAAACACAGGCAATAATATCAACATTGTCAGGTGACAAGACTGGACAAATAATTACAAGGAAAGGTTATTGAAAAATGCCTATCGACGAAAGGTTTGGAATTATTAATGGACATTTGTAAGTACAATTTTGATATCAATTCGGGCTCGAGAGTTCACGCGCGAAAGTATACATTCAAGTTCGTGTGTCTATCAATCGGTTGTTGTTGACATTCTTATGTTGATACACATGCACAACAACTGTCAAAAATATTTACATGTTTCACGGCTCGTTGCAAATCAGCAAATTATTGTCAGGCGAACTATTTCAACTAATTAAAAAGACAATAATAAATTTGTCTTTTGGGCTTTAATTTTTATTATCTTATGTTGTGTCTTCTGTTACAATGTCGTTCGACAATTTCTTTTTAGAGCAAACTGAGCTGTGTACTCGAATTAAAAATTCGTTTGCGAATGCAGCATCAGTAAAGGAACCAACAAAGGGGTCATTAGTATCGCGAATGGAAGCGTTAGAGAAGAACTGGACGCGGTTCGTACAACAGCATCTGGAATTAATAAAATTTCGCGATCAAAATAAAACTAACGAGTATTTCACTTCGGACTTTTTTAGTAAAACTGAGGAAGCTTACGTGACAGCAAAAGGAAACTTTTTAGATGCTATTGAAAACCTTCCAAGTGCTCAAGCGGGAGCGTCGAATATCTCTGTCGCACCGATGTTCTCATCATCGCATTCAATGCCAAAAATCGAGTTACCGAAATTCTCGGGCGTATACACAGAATGGTCAAATTTCGCTGACCTTTTTCAATCGATGGTTCACTCCAATGCGGCGTTGACTTCTGTAGAAAAGCTTCATCATTTAAAGACAAATCTTTCAGGGGAAGCTGCGCAACTCGTTCGTCACATTTCGGTAACAAATGAGAAATATACTCGCTGTTGGGAATTACTGGAAGATAGATATGAAAACAAACGTGTCTTAGTGCATTCTCATTTATCCGGTTTATTTTCACTTCAGCCAATGAAAGTGGAATCAGCAAGCTCGTTGCGAGAACTTTACAATTCAACTATTGATTATGTGGAGGCATTGGACTCCCTAAATGAACCGGTAAGTGAATGGTCATCGATTCTTGTATATCTCACTGTCGAACGGCTCGATCATCAGTCTCTTCGAGATTGGGAAACATCGATCGGCAGTTCAAAAGAACCTCCGACATTTGAGGAACTTAAAACGTTTCTTAAAAATCGTCTTCGTGCATTGGAAGCTGTTGAATCAACAACAGGCTGCTGTAAGCAGGCATCATCACAATCATCAACGAAGTCTCAACATCAGAAACGTAAGTTTGGGAGACAACAGAAATCGTCGCAATCAACGACTGCTAACGTAAATGCAGTCACGGAACAACAACCAAGAAAATCGCTTCAGGATAGAAAATGTTTCATGTGCAGAGAACAACATTTTTTGATGTCATGTCCGCAGTTTCGATCTCAAACCGTGGCCCAAAGAAAGGAATTTGTAACTCAAAGACGATTATGTAGCAATTGCCTAGGATCCCACATGATCGAAAACTGCGCTTCAAAAAATGTTTGTCAATTGTGTCAAGGAAAGCATCACACAATTCTTCATGAATCACTGTCAGTTCAAACTCAACATTTTCCAGGTTCATCCACTGTTCCAACTCCGCAGGCTAACTCTCATGCAGTTTCAGTCATGCAAGTTTCCTTGAATGAAACAACTTCGGTATTTTTAAACACCGCGATGGTCTTTGTGACTGCACCTTCCGGTCAAACTCTTTATGTTCGAGCATTTCTTGATCAAGGTTCTGAGGTCTCAATTATTTCGGAATCGCTCGCGCAACGATCCCTACTTAAAATGTCGGATAGGACCCGGTTATGAACCGGTTAGAGGTGGGTTCTAAACGGCCCAAACCGCGCCGTAACCGATTTTTGTCTCCGGGTTATAACCGATACCTAACCGGGCTCTATCTGGCATTATGCAATATTCGTACCCGTTTCCTAGCTGGTTTGTAACTGGATCCACAAAATACTTATACCCGGTTCTTATCCGGTCCTGACTGGGTTGTACCTGATTTTTGTCTCCAGTTTATATCCGACAACTAACCGCGCTCTATCCTGCAACATGTAATATTCGTAACCGATTCCTATATGGTTTTTAACTGGGTCCACAAAATACTTTTATCCGGCCCAAACCGCGCCGAAACCGGTTTTTGTCTCCGGTTTATAACCGATACCTAACCAGGCTATATCTGTCATCATGTAATATTCGTATGTGATTTCTACCCGGTTTGTAACTGGATCCACAAAATACTTCTAACCGGTTCTTATCCGCTCCTAACTGGTCCGTTTTACAGAACTTTTTATGTGAAAATTAAATATAATTCAGGAAGAATTCTTAAACTACATCACTGCTCCGTCGTTTCTCACACGAACAAAAAATTCCGATTTATAGATTGGCTTCTATCCCTGACGAAAGTATCGGATAGGAATTCCTTCCGAACCAATCAGAAATCATCCGAATCATTCCGGAATCTGTATCCGAACCAATCCAAGTTATTTCGAACCAATCCGATTTTTTTTACATTTCGTTCGATCCGAATCGGTCAGAACTTAATCCGACTCAATCCGAAATTTCAATCCGAATGAATCCGAACCAAATTTTCAATCCGAATAAATCCGAACTGGGATTGACGTAAAACGATTTTCAATCCGAATGTATCCCATTCAATCCGAATGTATCCCATTCAATCCGAACTCGGATTCATTCAGATTAAAAATTCAGTGCATATAAATCCGACTTCTGATTCATTCGGATTGAAACTTTGGTTCGGATTGGTTCTTTTTGGAGTTCGGATTGAACCGGATTGAGTCAGATTAATTTTTAAACTACTTGGGTAAAACAAAATGTAGAACTTTTTTTGGATTGGTTCGAATTGACTCGGATTGGTTCGGATACAGATTCCGGAATGATTCGGATTGTTTCGGAAGGAATTCCTATCCGATACTTTCACCAGGGATATTAAGCCTACTTTGTTTATCAGAAAGAATGTCTGTAGCCTAACCCAAAATTTATATATAATGCACGCAACGCACTTCCCTCACGCAGAATATCGCACGCTGAGGGTATCGGTCAAAATGGTCCTTATATACTAATCAAGAAAATTCTAACCGCTTGTGAGAAACGACCAGTGACGGACCGAATATTTAATTTCAGGTTCCAAACGAGGTTCCAAATTTCCGGATAGAAACCGGTTGGAATGTTTGCTGTATCTAGTGCCGTGTAGGAATCGGCTGGGAACCGGTTATAAACGAATTTTAGTGTTTGCCAATATTTAATGTCATGTTGTAATTTGTTAGGTAGAAACCGGTTAGGACCAGTTAGAAGGTTTCCAGTGTCTAGTGCCATCTAGGAATCGGGTAGGAACCAGTTAGGAACGAACTTTGGTTAGCCAATTTTTAATTTCTGGTTCCATTTGTTGGATGGAAACCGGTTAGGATCGGTTAGAATGTTTCCTGTGTCGAGTGCCGTGTAGAAATCGGTTAGGAACCAGTTAGAAATGAATTCCGGTCTTCGCCAATATTTAATGTCAGGTTCCAAGTTGCCGGATAGAAACCGGTTCGAAACGAATTTCGGTGTTTATCAATAACTAATATCAGATTCTAATTTGCCCGATAGAAACCGGTTAGGATAGGTCGGAATGTTTCCTGTGTCGAGTGCCGTGTAGTAACGTTTAGGAACCAGTTCGAAACGAACTTTTGTCTTTGCCAATATTTAATTCCTGGTTCCAGTTGCCGGATAAGGACCTGTTAGGATCCGGGTGCGTTCCGGAAATTGAAATTGAGACCTGATGGGAATCGGTTAGAACCGGTTAAAAACCGAAATGGTTTCGAACCGGTTTCTATCCAGCATCTTGTGTTTTCTAACAGGTATTTTAAGCAGGGATTGCAACTGCCTCGGACTAAAGGTTCCGTACGTTTGTTAGGCGTCGGTGAAAGTAAATCAGGAACTTCACGAGGATCGGTTTCCGTCGAAGTTAAACCTCACTTTCCGTCAGATTTTAGGCTCAAACTTAAAGCTCTTGTTCTTCCAAAATTGGTGGCAAGACGTCAAAAAAACCAAATTTCAAATCGACAATTGGCCTCATCTTGCAGACCTTCAGTTGGCAGATCCTAAGTTCTTTGGAAATCATCCAATTGATATGATTTTAGGTGTTGACGTATATTCAATTTTAATTGAGCCAGGCCTTCGAAAAAGTAACCTTTCTGCTCCTGTTGCTCAGAAAACTGTTTTAGGCTGGATACTGTGTGGACCAACGGGAGAGGAGTCATCAATTTATAATTCTCCAGTCAGCACATTTCACTGCTGCAAAGTTAATGAATTGTATTTTGACTTACAAAAATTTTGGGAAGATAATGAAGTAGTCCCACCAAAACCTCTTAGGACTCCAGAAGAGGAGGCTTGTGAACAGCATTTCTTAGAGACTCACTCTAGAACAAAAGAAGGAAGATACGTCGTTCGTCTTCCAACTAAGAATGATGTTGCAAAGCTAGGAGATTCATATTCTTCAGCTCTTAGGTTGCTACTTCACAGTGAACAACGTTTCACAAGGGATTCTCGACTTAGGGATGCTTACACCGATTTCATGGAGGAGTACAAAAGGCTTCAGCATATTGTTTCTATTAAAGAGTCTTCTGATCCAAGGAATGATTCAAGGTCGTTTATTCTTCCACATCATGGGGTGTGGCGAGACTCAAGTCTCACAACCAAGCTCCAAGTTGTTTTCAACGGCTCTCGAAGCTCAAGTCGAGGAGTATCACTGAATGATTGCTTGCATGCAGGTCCTAAATTGCAACTGAACATTTCAGATGTCCTACTTCAATGGCGTCGACATCCGATTGTTTTTTCAGCAGATGTTGAGAAGATGTACCGCCAAATTCTTGTCCATGCAGATGACCAGGATCTACAACGAATTCTGTGGCGCACGACTCCTTCCGAGCCTGTTCAGATTTTTCGACTTACAACTGTCACTTATGGCTTGACATGTGCTCCATATTTGGCTGTTCGTACTGTACAGCAGCTCGGACTTGATGAAGGACATCGGTTTCCTCTAGCTGCTGAAGTAATTAAGAACAGTGTTTATGTCGATGATGTCTTGTCAGGAGCTGACAGTTTGGAGGACGCCGCCAAACTTTACGATCAATTGCTTGAGCTCTTCAAGGCGGGCGGCTTTCCACTCAGGAAGTGGACTACGAATTGTCCTGAGCTGCTGGAACAAATCCCTGTGGACCTTCAGGCTTTATCTTCCAATCTTTCGTGGCATTCTGAAACTTCAGTATCGATGCTTGGGTTAATCTGGCAGCCCGAAAGCGATTGTTTTATCTTCAAGATCGAGCTTACTCCTATCAATGATGTCATCACTAAACGTCTCGTTGCCAGTCGATCTGCGCAACTATTTGATCCACTTGGATGGTTATCACCTGTGATTGTGGTCACAAAGATCATTCTTCAGGGACTTTGGAAGCTAAAAATCTCTTGGGATGATTCGCTTCCTGATGAACTTTCTCAACGCTGGAAACGATACTACGAAGATCTACAATATCTTTCATCAGTTCGAATTCATCGATGGATTGGATTAAGATCTTCGGGTTGCTCATATGAGCTTCATGGCTTTGGAGATGCTTCAGAACGGGCTTATGCAGCTGTTGTTTATGTTAAATCAGTTCTAACAACTGTGGATTGTTCTGTGGTACTTATCGCATCAAAAACAAAAGTAGCACCTGTGAAAGCTGTCGCACTTCCTCGTCTTGAACTGTGTGCTGCGGTTCTTCTAGCTCGCCTCGTTGCATATATTCGAAGCATTCTAAAACTTGATGCTCCACTCCACATGTGGTCCGATTCAACAACTGCACTGGCTTGGATTGCAGATTCACCTTCGAAACGTAAGACTTATATCGCGAATCGAGTATCGGAAATTCAAACCACTCTTCCTTCAGCTGTGTGGCACCATGTTCCGGGAAGGACAACCCAGCTGATTGCGCATCGCGTGGTGTCTCTGCTCGTGAGTGGCTGCCCAATCAAAACGACTGGCCATCTGGTCCCTTGGAACCTCCGGACCGCTCAGTTGACATGGAGGAACGGGTCGCGGTCAATCTTGTGACTCGCGAGAAGCGACACTGGTACTTATTTCGCCTATATTCGTCCTTGGATAAACTTCTTCGAGTCACTGCCTTGTGCTTTCGATTTTACAATGCCCTCAGACTTCGTTCTATGGTATCATCGCCTCATATCACTGCTTCTGAGCTTCATCAAGCTCGTCTGCGCTTGATTCAACATGAACAACTTCGTGTCTTTTCAGAAGAAATTTCATCCTTGAAGAGGAAGGATAAGATTTCAAAAAGAAGTCATCTGATGAAGTTCAATCCATTTTTGGATGGTGAACTTCTTCGAGTTGGAGGACGTTTAAAGCATTCTCTACTTTCGTTTGATGAGAAACATCCCTTGCTTTTACCATCAGATTCAATTTTGACTAAGCTTTTGATCGAGGATTGTCATCGTCGTTGTCTTCACGGAGGTACTCAGCTTACTCTTGGAACACTGAGGCAATCTTACTGGATTCTGCGAGGGCGAAGTCTTGTTCGGTCTGTGATTCATCATTGTGTTCCATGTGTGAAGAACCGAGCAGCTATTCCGCAACAACTCATGGCTGACTTACCTTCAATTCGTTCAACTCCATCCAGTCAACCATTTTTTAACACTGGTGTCGACTACGCTGGACCGATCAAGCTTCGAACCCATAAAGGACGTGGCTTTAAGTCTTTTAAGGCTTACATTTGCATCTTTGTTTGCTGCTCCACTCGAGCAGTTCATTTAGAAGTAGTTTCTGATTACATGGCAAGTGGCTTCATCGCAGCGTATCAACGATTTTCGTCAAGACGAGGCGTGTGTAAGACCTTAGTCAGTGACAATGCAAAGAACTTCGTTGGAGCTGACCGTCAACTTAAACAAATGTTCGCTGGGGCATCTGAAGAGTCCCAAGCCATCGCTTCATTTTTAGCCTCAGACGGCACCGAGTGGAAGTTCAATCCACCTGCGGGGTCCCATTTTGGCGGACTTTATGAGGCTGCAGTAAAGTCTACTAAATTCCACCTTAAACGAACGATTGGAGAGACTCTTCTTACCTTCGAGGAAATGTCAACATTTTTAACCCAAATCGAGGCATGTCTCAATTCTCGGCCTCTCATTGCAGAATCAGATGATCCAAAAGACTTCTCAGCACTGACTCCAGGACACTTTCTCATAGGATGCCCTTTGAATTCCATCCCTGAGCCATCCCTGACAGAAGTTGCCCAGAATCACTTGTCACGCTGGCAACTGATTCAACAAATGCGCCAGCATTTCTGGAAACGTTGGTCTTCTGAATACCTTAAGGAACTTCAACCTCGTTCCAAATGGAGAACCTTACAGCCTTCTATTCAGCTGGGAGATCTCGTTCTTATTCGAGACGAAAACCTGCCTCCTACCAAGTGGGCAATGGGACGAGTTATCAAACTTCATCGTGGCAGCGATGGTCTAATCCGAGTCGTCACGCTGAAGACTCAGCGCGACTCTATAACCCGACCAATTGTCAAGTTGTGTCTACTTCCACGTGCGACAAGTGACATAAATGAAATAGTGAAAAAGTGATTCAATTTCGTCTGCGACGAAAAGCGGGCGGAATGTTCAAGATTTACATGCAATTTTTCTTGTCCTTATTAATTCTATTTGTTTTTATGTATTTCTAATTAAATTGTTGAATTCTTCTTCTATCAGCTGAGATGTCACAATATTTATTTCTTCAGCCGGTCCTTGGTCATTATATTTACACATACACGTCTTATTACAATTATACACACACTCACAGATTCACTCACTCTCGCCGTCGTTTCCCAATTTTCGGCTACCGTTGAGCTCAGTTCGCCTGTTGCTGGCAGCGAGATTAGTCATTTTTACCAAATGTATTTTATTTCTGTTAATTAATAAATGACCACGCTTTTTGGCGTCAGCCTTGTTAACTGGAATATATTTTGGTGATTTCTTTATGTAACCCAGTGCAGTAATATCCGTCAAACAAAAGAACAATGAAGAAAACAAATACAGTCCATTACTTTAATTTGAGTCAAGACAAATTGCTTTAATTGCAATGTCCGAATTTTAACCTAAAAATATATGTCGTTCCCCGCTGTAGCTGTTCCTCATCTGATGATTATATTTATTCTTTACTTAAATTCCTTTTCTTTCGGCTTTTTTTTTGTTTAACAAAATAAGTAAACAATTAAAAAGAAAGATGAATAAAATTTTTATATCTGATTTTCTGATCTTTTATTGTGGTAGAAAATCATTATAGGCCTATAATGATATTCTCCTATAATTAATTTCCTATACGTTTTTGCGCGATTACAGGAATAATGATTGGAATAATTACAGGAAGAATTGTAGGAAAATAATCATAGAAATTAATAATATTAAAATAATTATTGCAATTATTATCTCATTATTTTAATATTACTAATTTCCATAATTATTTTCCTATAATTTTGCCTATGATTAATCGAATCATTATTCTTACAATAAGTCCTATAATCGTGAAAAAATGACAGGAAATTCATTATATGTAGGAAAATAATTATAGGCCTATAATGATTTTGCTATACTACTTTTTCCCAGGGGATAGCCGGAAGTTCTATATGTTAGTACTTTTTACTTATTTAATATGATTCTACAATTCCAAAATTCTTTCTAAATAACCCTTAGACTCGGTTGCAAATTTTTCAGTAGAATGTTTTCTGTCGAACAATTATTTTTTTTCTATAATTTGCGAAAAAGTGCCAGTTTTTCCACCTGTTTTTGGTGTAAAAAGTGACCGATTATTGGTCGATGACGTGGCGCATGCGCAGTGCCGACCTTTCCGGGCAATAGTGAACAAAGTGGACGGACACAGTGGAAAAAGTAAATGGACGTAGTGACAAAAGTGAGCTACGGTGGAAAAAGTAAATGAAGTGCAAACTACTTCGTGCTACTCCGGGTGTGTTCATGATGCCTCGGATGTGCTTGTGCATCGTGCGCAGCCAACTTCATTCTATTTTTCGACTCCGTCCCTAACCTAAAAACGCCGTCAGTTTCTCCGAAAATACGGTGTTATTGTTGCGTCAATCGACAAAAAATCGCCTTCTTTTTACACAAAAATCAGGTAAACAAAAACTAGCACTTTTTAAACAAATTATAGAAAAAGTATCGTGTCCCACACATTGAAAAAGCGACGATTTAAAACTCGTGTGATAGCCACCCTTGCTCCGCTCGGGTTGCTAACTTCACACTCGTCTTAAATCTCTCGCTTTTTCAACTTGTAGCACAATATGCTATTAATTTTCAACTGTAAAATTCTATTTAAGACGCATAAAAAAGCGCATTGTCAAGCTAAGTGGTAAAATGTAATTTTAAATAAATAGTATAAAACTATATTTATTTTGAATGCGATATTTCTCATTTCTACTTATTGCAGGAAAACTATTTAAGGACCCTTTCACACGATTACAGATCAGCAACTTGCGGACTTGCGCAAGTCATGAGTATGGTGAAAATAGAGATTTTTCCGTCAGCGGAAAAATCTCCGAATGGCGGTAATTTGAATGCTTGATTTTTTTTAAATAGAAAATTTAATATTTTTTAAATTATAGGCAAGTTTATTGAGCTAAAAATAATCATGGACGAATGAAGACGATGAATTAAATACATTTGTCAATGTTTGGACGAAAAGAAACGAGCACATGCCAAATCAGTTGATTTCTCTCAAAGTTATGTATGCATGAGTTTCGGGTGTTTCCTGTTTGGTCTCGCTTCTCAAACAAACTAATATTTTCGTGCCCATAAGGTAAGTGTTTTTGACAGTTGTTAACATAATAAATTATCATGTTATGTTTGGGGTAAAGTAATATGGCATTATAATTGATAAAGGAAACAAAATTAATATGTAAACTGTTGCAATTATAATAAAACGTTGAAATTTACGTTCAACGGTCATGCCGCGATTGCAACAACTTGCTTTTGCAGCATTAAAATATAAAAAAACATAGTGACCGTCATGCAGTCGGGCCCGTGCATATTGGCAACCCGCTAACGTGGCTTTAAGTGGGTTGCCAGTCTGCAGGGACCCGACTTGAATGACAGCCACTTTGTTTTTTTATTTTTTAACGCTGAGAAAGCAACTTGTTGCAATTACGGCATGACCATTTAATGTAAATTTTAACGTTTTATTATAATTGCAACAATTTACATATTAATTTTGTTTCCTTTATTAATTATAATGCCATATTACTTTACCATTACTTTACCGTTACGCTGTAGCGTAATGTTTGCGTTCGGCCGGTCCGCCAGGGATGCCGGCTACGCTTTCGTAAAGACGTACCGTAAGTCTTATAAAGGCTGTTGTTTGCAAAAGCATAATATTTTTATGTTAACAAATACTAATTACACTTACCTTCTGTGCAAAAAAAATATTATTTTGTTGAAAGAGCGATACAAATCAGGGAACATCCGAAACGTACGTACACAGAACTTGGAGAGAAATCATATGATTTGGCATGGGCTTGTTTCTTTTCATCAAAACACTTGAACATGTATTTAATTCAGCGCCGTTATTCCTTCATAATTATTTTTAGCTCAATACACTTTCCTATAATTTGAAAAACATAAAAGTTTCTATAAAAAAAAATGAAGCATTCAAATTACCGCTATTCAGAGATTTTTCCGTGTAATTAGTATTTGTTAACATAAAAATATTATGCTTTTGCAAACAACAGCCTTTATAAGACTTACGGTACGTCTTTACATAACCCCAAACATAACCTCTATAGTTGTTTCTGTACAATAATAATCAACATGCTTGTTCATGAAAATTTATTATGTTAACAACTGTCAAAAACACCTTATTTGCACGAAAATATTAGTTTGTTTGAGAAGCGAGACAAAACAGAAAACACCCGAAACTCACCCTGGCGGACCGAACGAACGGAGCGGATACGCTACAGCGTATCCTTATAGTATCCACATCGTATCCTCTCCGTATAATGCAAGAAATGTTCATAGGCTTTATCCGTCGACGATGCGTTTGAAGTCGCCTTCAGTCCACGTTATCGATAAGTATTATATTTTTTGAAAGTTCTTAATGTTGCAATAAAAACTATTGCGATTTCTCCGTGACCTTTTAACGCAAAATTTCACGTAGAATCCGAATTTCAATAAGTGAAATGTTCATCTTCCTTTTTTAATCAGTTTTTCTTACATGATACGGAGAGGATACGATGTGGATACTATAAGGATACGCTGTAGCGTATCCGCTCCGTTCGTTCGGTCCGCCGGGGCATGCATACAATAACTTTGACAGAAATGAGCTGATTTGGCATGTGCTCTTTTCTTTTCGTCAAAACATTGAAAAATGTATTTAATTCATCGTCTTCATTCGTCCATAATTATTTTTAGCTCAATAAACTGGCCTATAATTTGAAAAACATTAAATTTTCTATTAAAAAAAAATCGAGCATTCAAATTACCGCCATTCGGATATTTTTCCGCTGACGGAAATATCTCTATTTTCACTATACTCATGACTTGCGCAAGTCCGAAACTTGCGGATCTGTAATCGTGTGAAAGGGCCCTTATTCCACGGCTGCATAATACATCTATATAAATGTATTTTATTATAAAAGAATCTCAGAGCTGTATATAATACTTAATTCATAATGTTAATAAATTCAAAGTTTTTATTGTTCTGACAAAAGCAGCAATAAAGCTGTGTGATATTCGATTTTATCTTATTATAAAGTACAATATATTTTATCGCTTTGAAAATAGCAGTGAAGCTAAGCGTAATACTGCGGTAAATAAATTAACGTATTGTATTATTCCTGAAGTTAATGTGCTTATAAAAAAGCAAATATATAAAACATATATCGCTCGACAGTCTTTTATAGAGACACAAAAATGTATATTTTTCACACTGGATATATTTATTTCCTTTTTTCAACAAATTTTGAATAAAACTAATTTATAAAAAAATTTCTATGTGTTTAAAACAATTTAAGGTCATTATTCGTCTATAAAATTAATTAAATTCCACTCATTCCTGAAAATTACGTACATTAGGAAATAATTATTTCACAATTTATTTCAGTCTATCCACTATTGTATACATGTAATTAAAACTCTAGAAATATTTATACTAACAAAAATAATGAGTTTTGTAATTGTATCATCTTTGAACGTGCTAAATGTTTACATTTTTAGGTTTTTTTATATTTTCTCCATTGGATTTCATGTTGAAGTCGGGCCACGTGCGAGAAGCGCCGCCATACGGCGAAATTTCGCACATAGAAAATAATAGCAATAAGGACCGGCCATCTTTTTTAGAGTCAGATAGGGCTGGTTCTACGACAGAAACGAACCGCAATATTTAAACATAGTCGAAGAGGAACTAACAAACGTTTGAATTTGCCGCGATCAAGGCAAATCAGAACTCCCTCATATCGACTATAAAAAATCAAATATTAGTTGTCGACATCCGAGTGGGACGTCACATAAGTAAGCGAAAAATTGTTTTGAATCTGGCGTCCTAATACTCCTAGTTTATAGCTTGAATTTACTCATACGTTGCCATTTTGCTATTGCTACTAAGAACGTAGCAGGCAATAGATTTTATTCCATCGTATGATAAAATTTCGCTAAATAGCATGTAAACTTTAACAGCGGATAAGTTTACATGCAAAAAAATTTAACTTTAGTTTTTTCTGTATTGAAAGGTCTTCCGATTCCAAGATTTGTGATTTCTCTACCGCGAAAAAACATTGAATCGTATTTGGAAGTTTTGAAAATAGCGCAATATTTCTTTGCCATTTCTGGGCATAACGCCAATTGCGAACGTATTTTCCTCTTATAAATTCTTAGTGGAGTGATGAACGTAATCAAATGTCACTTGAGACAGCCAAGAATATTATAAATATTCCGTTTAACTTTAAAAACTTACCATGTTTAAAATTTCACCAATATTAAAAAAAAAGTAAATATCAATGTGTTAAAAAAATTGGAAGTTCCGAGAAGTATATATAATAATCTACATATTATATTACTATATTGTCTAAATAAAAATTTTGATCTCGAAATAGTCATTTGTATTATAATTACTTATAATATTATAATATTATTTAAATATTTATTGCTCCTTGTGTAATTTACTTATGTATTAGAGTAATAACCTTTTTCACTTTTCAAATAGTGCGCCGAATTGGGCTAGAGGTGGGGGAACCTAATGGTGGGAGGTGGTGACGAGTGGGGGGTCCTTCTTTTCCTATCAAGTCATCTGGTCACCCTATTAGGTATTTTCACTTGATAGTCAGCTAACTTCACTTCGTTAACTGCTGAGGGGAAAACAATGGACCAAATATCAAAAGATATTACAAAAATAAAGTTTTGTTCCATGCATTTGATCCACTGTTTTCCCCTCAGCACTCAACGAAGTGAAGTTAGCTGATGGTTGAAGTGAAAATACCTAATAGTTCTACCAATTGAATTTAATTGTAAATGCTCATTTCAACATTTCCAATTGAATACAATTGGCCTTTTTTGTTTGCAGGGTCACCACAGTTCACTCAGAGAGTATTAAAGAGAGTGGAAGGTGCCATAAGAGCCCAATGTCTTTTTCCGTACACGAGTTTCAGCTCTCCTACAGTCTCGGGGAGGAACTAAGCCTCAAGGCCGCGAAATTCAAATGCATTAAAAATTTAAAATTACTAGATTAATTACTATTTAGAGAAGGTGATAATAATAGATCATTTATTTTTTGAACAATACATATTATATTAATGAAAAAAAACCAATAAATATGCATAAAAATCGTATCGTTATACTGTGTAAATCTAATTTATCTTATTTACAATAAACATATAATACAAAGACATGTAAGTTATACAACTCGAGTGTAATGCGTAAATATAATTTCTCTCATTTACAATAGGCGTATGATGCAAACAAATACAACATTAAACTGAATTGTTTGGCATAGAAAGCTTTGAATCGTTAAAATTTCGAAGAGCTTTTGATCTTTGAACTTTGATGCATAAACAACAATTAAACACTTATTATTTAAAGACAAAATTTGAGTAATATAAAAAAAAAAATTATGAAAAATATAACTACAAAATATTTTAAACTTCTGAAGTCTTACGAAATAATTTGAAATTTCTTAGAAATTTGTTAATCTCTTAAAGTTTTCTATGATCAGGGTAATGGTCATTCTATAGTTAGTTGGAAAAAATTCTTGGTCATTTCTCGATGATGTAGATTGGAAAATTCGCTCTCTTAAGGCTTAAATTTTTTCATTTCAAAGCAATCAAAACTAAACTGCAAATTAAAGCACTCCAGTTGAACTTTTTTGAATTAAAATTTTTTAAATTTGAAGCTTAAGCAACTTTAATCCAAAAACTGTTCTTGTTAAATCTGAAAGCGGTTGCCTATCTGGCTCTATCCGACTTCCAAGCGGACATTGGGAACAGAAAATCAAATTACTTGCGGGGCGGAATCTTATCCGGTCCTATTCGGAACTTTGTCGGTACTTACGTTAGAGGAATGGTTCCGTCTTTTTAACATTTTTTTTTTATTTACACTTTCAAACTAAATCTTGTGAAATCTCTAGAAATTCTGCAAAAATCGAATAAAATCCATCGAAACATCTTGAAATCTATAATATCTTTAAAAATAATGAAATTTCCAAAGCCTTCTGAAATCTAGTAAAATCCCAAAAATTCAGGTAAAATCTCTTTAAAATCTCTTGGAATAGAAATTTTGTTCTTATCCAAGTTAATTTTGAAGCTGAAGAATTAAGAAAAAAAGTTCATTTAATTTGGACAAAAATAATTATTAGTTTTTCTCTCTGATATTTTTTTTTGCTGGTAAAATATGTTGATATGGCAGCACACCCTGGCGGACCGGCCGAACGCAAACATTACGCTACAGCGTAACGGTAAAGTAATGGTAAAGTAATGCTAAAGTAATATGGCATTATAATTAATAAAGGAAACAAAATTAATATGTAAATTGTTGCAATTATAATAAAACGTTAAAATTTACATTAAATGGTCATGCCGTAATTGCAACAAGTTGCTTTCTCAGCGTTAAAAAATAAAAAAACAAAGTGGCTGTCATGCAAGTCGGGTCCCTGCAGACTGGAAACCCACTTAAAGCCACGTTAGCGGGTTGCCAATATGCAGGGGCCCGACTGCAATGACGGTCACTATGTTTTTTTATTTTTTAATGCTGCAAAAGCAACTTGTTGCAATTGCGGCATGACCGTTGAACGTAAATTCCAACGTTTTATTATAATTGCAACAGTTTACATATTAATTTTGTTTGCTTTATTAATTATAATGCCATATTACTTTACCATTACTTTAGCATTACTTTACCGTTACGCTGTAGCGTAATGTTTGCGTTCGGCCGGTCCGCCAGGGCAGTCAGCTCACTGAAATTATTTAAAGAGTTTATTCAATTTATTTCAATAATCCTTAATAATGTTCAAAATGTATTATTCCAAAAAATTAGATAAAAATTTTCAAATAATTCCCGCGGAATGAAAGAGCTGCCATCAAACGGCCACTCTTTTTAACTCTGATCGGGAACGATTGGGCACGATTGAAACACTCAATCGTTGTCAATCGTTAGACGGTTAGGACACAATTAAGAAACACGATCAGGAACAATTACAATTTGTGGTATATCGTTCTAAATTATTTCCGATTGATTATTTCTAGAAGGGTATTTAAGTTGGTTGGTGTGGGTTGGGGGATTCTCGGTTATTTCTCGATGATTAAACTTAAAAATTAAGAAAAAGCGGAGTGAAAGGAAATCTTTTTTGTCGAAAAAAATTAATTCTAAAAATTTGATCTCTTAAGGCTGAATTTTTTCATTAGAAGCAATCAAAACTAATCTGCATCTTAAAGCACTCAAGTTGAACCCTTTTGAATAGAAAAAGTTTTACTTTGAAGCACACTGTAAAAAATTAAAAAATGGTACCACTTAGAATGGTAAAATTACCAACAATAAATTGGTGCAATTTTACTACTTTGATTATGGGATGAATGATACTTGCATGTCAGAAGTTCCAACCAATCTTCTAACTTTACCACTTTGAGACTGACACTATAGCAAGGCGTTGTAGAAATACAGTTTCTGCTTGTGAATCTGTGACTTTCTTAGTAGGTAATAAATGGACCTACTTTCAGAGTGTTGATTTTGTTGACACTGGTAAAATTACAGAAATTGTTAAACATTCCTTTTTCCAACGTAATCTCACTTCTTGAAATTTGAGAATTGATAACGCGGGGAACTTGCACAGCTCTTAACGTAGTATAAGTACAAGTAATTGTAAAGTTTTTAAAATGCTCCTTATGCCTCTTGTCAAAGATATTTTGCTCATGTTCAAAGAAATCTGAAGAACTCGGAGCAACTCAGGTACTCAAGAGTCGACTTCGACTATTATTATTGTGTTTTAGTTGTGATATTTTGTGTACATCGTTTCTCAAAGACAAAATTTGTATGGAAAAAGACGAATTATTCACATTTTGTATGTAGATGCTAAAGTTACCATGTTGAATAAGAACAAGAATATTTCAGGTTAAAATAGTATCACCTACAAAGTCATAACGCATTGTAATTTTACAGAATCTGTCTGGAAACTTACACAACCTAAAAGTTGAAATCCATTTTAAAAGTGAATATTCGTTAATGTCAGTGAAAACGTTACTTTGGGAAAAGGTAATAATCGGACCTACTCTGAAAGTGGTAAAATTACCAGAAATTTTTTTTACAGTGCATGAAACATTTTTAATGCAGAAATTTTGTATTTAAATGCTAAATAATGTATACGTATAAAATGAAAGCATTCAACGTTAAACCGCAAAACTGTAAATTCTAAGTTTTTAAAAACAGAACTGTCATATATTTGTGGTTAAAAAAATATAAATACACGCTGAATTTGTAAAGTAAAATCTTGTGAAGTAAATAATTTGAAAACTTAAAAAGTTAACAACTAAGATTATTGTTAAGGCCATGTGAGCGTAACCTCAACATTTTTTTCACATTTTTTTCAAATCCAACTTATGTTAACACGAAACGTGATATCGAGTTGATAATTAGGAAAATGAAATGAGAATCACTAAGAAATGTTTGTCTTGTCCTAGATTTTTATAATTATGAAAAAAGCCAAAAAAAATTGTTTCCAAAAAAGAACTTTTCTCATGATTGTAAGAATTTAGGACCGGACAAACGTTTGTTGTTGCTACTTATTAAATTTCGCCAACTTTCAACTCGATATCGCGTTTCGTGTGAACCTAAGTTGGGTTTTTGAAAAATGTACAACATTTTTTTGAGGTTACGCTCGGATGGCCTTAAAATCGAAAAAAAGGTAAAATGAAACTTGTAATAAATTGCATCACATTAATTATTATTAAATTTGTAATATTTCAAGTGATTGGATAGATTTTTCTTCTGAAGATTTACAAAAATTCTTGGTGAAAAAATAAATTGTCTTTCATTTCCTGATCCAACGGCCACCTTGATAATTCTAAAAGTTCTATTATTTCTCACGGAATTTCTCTGTATTTTTCAAAAACACACTACATAATATAGTCTTCTCTCCTGAGAGGTCCCATAAAATTCCATTTCATTTTTACGCCCTGAAGTTTCCTAGAAATTGTTTGAAATTTCCTCAAATCCCTTCAAGTCCTTGAAACCGTTTGATATTTTTGATAACCTTTACAATTCCTTGAAATTATTAAAATTTTGAAATTTCTTGGAATCGTGTAAAATAACCTAAAATTTTTCAAATCCTCTTAAAATTTATAATATCTCTTAAAATTTCTTAAGAACTTTAAAATCTTTTGAAATCTTAACAATTATAGACCAGTCCAATTAGACACAAAAATCGAGTCAATTAACATAAATTCCGAAGGTCTTCAGAAAGATTTTATAGTTTTTTTTATATGTAGAACATAAAATAAAATGTTGCAAAACGTGATCGGGTCAACAATTTTTTCAAAAAAATCAATTTGCAAAATTTGCCCCCCATTCCTCCACAAAAATTGAAAACATTTTTCAAACTTGAGTGAGTAATTGTAAACTCAGTCACTAACCTGTATGAAATTTGCAAAACGTTCGTGATGCGGCAACATTACTAATTATGAACAAATCATCATTTTGTTAATCACTCCCCAGCGAAAATACCAAAGGTTTTGCAAAATGTTGTTTCTGCTTTTTCAATTGAGAAGAAACTATTGTATGATTTGCAAAACTAAATACACAAGGCAAATGATCGTTTTTTAAATTATTTTCCATTTTTTTTGCAATTCGACTCTTAAAATTCCAGCGAAAATTGCAAAGGTTGCGTTTTTGGGTAGCGAATGTTGGAAATGTCGAAACCCAGTAAAAAGAAACTAATTGGGACGAATTGAGAAGAATTCGCCAGGAACCCCCGTGAACCTTGCTTTGCTACAATCTCGAATTGGAGATGATGATGAATGCGTTTAAATTCGTGGAAAGTAATATAGTCTTCAACTATTATATTCGGCCGAATTACGCGAAAAATTGTTAGGGGATCTAATTCATTTGAATGCGTCAGCACGAATTATTTTAAGTGTCCGCCAATTCATTTTAATTCTCGATATTTCAAGTCAAGCTCTAATTCGGCAGAATTCGCCAGCGCGAATACAGTTAAAGACTGGCCCATTCAATCGAATTCGTAAGCTATAACCGACGCGCTTGGCATAAAGGATCCGTTGCAAATAAATATCATT
The DNA here is from genome assembly GCA_932178445.1 of Andricus quercusramuli. Lineage (NCBI taxonomy): Eukaryota > Metazoa > Arthropoda > Insecta > Hymenoptera > Cynipidae > Andricus > Andricus quercusramuli. The sequence continues at coordinate 35,853 of CAKNXH010056267.1, forward strand.
GAGTCCCGTAGCTCAGTGGTCGCCCTCTGGACTTTATACACTTGAGATCACTGGTTCGAGTCTCGAGGCATGCAATTTTTATTATTTTTTTTCGAAATGACCTCGACCACGAATTAAGGCGAATTGATACGCATTCAGTTCGCTCTGGCCAAATTCGTTTTAACGAATCAGAAAGCAGAATTCGGGCGAATTTAAATATGTGAATTCACCGCAATCCTCCCGAATTACTTTTTTTTACTGGGAATCTAAAAAATATTAAATTTGCAAAGCGTTGCACGAACAGTAACGATATTAAAATTGCAATTTAACAAATTAGTTACTTTCGTAAACTCGCGCCAGGTTGACGATGCGACATAGGCAACTGCGTGGTCTTCGCTGCAACTGAGAAGAGCGGTGGTTGCTTCACGCATCAATGAGCCCCAACCTACGCGCGCCGAAAGTACTATCATCTAAGAAAGCGTATATCTTTCGATACACACAGAAATATTGCAACATAAAAATATGTGAAGAGTTATAAAAATATACATGTCAATGTAATTAAATTGGAGTGACGTTTGCGACAATGAATATCCCTATGCAGTTTGAAAGGGGCAAAACAAAGAAATCATAATATTTCATTCGCAAGATTTCAAATAAAATGCACACACATCACGTGACTTGAAACTACCAATAAAAAATGTGCATTCAACTCTGCTGTTTTCACTGTTCATCCTGAATATACACTAAATAGACTGTATACAGTTACACACTATATAGCATTGTGACGCTGTTTATGTTCATATACATATATGTAACCTATATTCCTGACTGCCTATACCTTACGATGTGAGGCGCATGGCAAAATATAACAGTGCAGACATATATTTCTGTCTCACACAGCGCACAGATCTTTCTAAGCAATGTGTGTGCATTAAGGAACAGTGGAGTATTACATACATGTTTATATTATTGTATTAAGAAGTGTTTTGATAAATTGAAGAGGACTTAAAAAGTTGGAAAAGAAATTAAGGACCTACAGTTCCTGAAGCAATCACTGTGCACATCGGTTAGTACAATTTTGGGGATTCGATGGTAATCGGAATGAAATGTTAATGCAGGATTTAACAGAATAAACAAATAACTTTATTAAATGAAAGAGATGAAAAATTGACAATGCGGGGGTGCGACCCGGTTCACGGTCAAGTGAGTACTGTCTTTTCGAAGGACGTACCCGACGAAGGGTGGAATGTCTCAGCGTCCTTGATAGAAGAACAAGAAAAGGCCCGGGGCCTGTCGCCCCCTGAATGGTGGAAAATCGAAATACCTAACTTTAGCTTTTTCGCTGGGGTCAAGAAAAGCGAGTTGAAACATACAAGTATGACAATTTAGATTCCGATTTGACGCCACAGCTACCCCCCTGCTAGTGATTGACTGTTAAAGAAAAATGTAGGACATTTCAAATTCGTTGATCGCGATACAATATGCTTATTTAAAAATACAATGTTTGTTAATATATAATCTCTCTTTTTTGGTTTACTCTTTGGTTCTAGGCGATCAATAGCAAATAATGTTTTCATTCTTGAATATTGCATACCCACAACATACGTGCATACAAATCAAACACGAGGAGAGAATTGAAATTGAAACAAAATGAAACTGATTTCTTTGGCGAAACATTTTGCACAAGACACTGAATTTTTATACTTTTGGAAGCACACACGAAACACTGGAAAAGCACAAGAAACACTAAGGACAACCAGCCTGAAGTCGATCAGGGAATCTGACTTGTCTGCCAGACCTGGTTTTGGTTGCTGTCAAGTTTGGCGTTTTCTCTGGGTCGTCACGTGTCGGGTCCTCACGACGTGACTTGGGTGCTCCCTGCTGCTGCGGATCCTCTTCCGCGATGACGTAGGCTGGTTTCAACCTGTCGATTCACACCGTGACGTTTTTTCCGTTCATAAACACTTCGAATGTTTTATCGGAACACAAAATTGTGGCGCATGCGCGGTCGGACGTGGTTAGAAAGAGAAGGAGATATGCCGATGTTTTCAGGCAAGAGCAGCGAGGAATACAAAACGGTGAAAACTGACTGAAAATGTAAACAGTTTCAGACCTTGTTTTTTCTGTGCTTTTTAGTGCCCATTACATGCGCTTGGTTTGCCGACTTAAAAAGAATCCGTTCGCAGTAGAACACGTTATTCATTTTCCACGTCTCTACCATGAAAAATACAATGCATAGCAAGGAGGAGATGTCTTCCTTGATGTGCAATCTATTATTTCAAAAACAAAATATTTAGCAAGTTAAGTGGTGCTCAGTACAAAAAAAAGGGTAAAGAATAAAGTGAAAAGGAAGTAGACTTCTTTGAAAAAATGCCTAAATTAAATACTTCCTTCACAATACTTTCAATCAAATCAAAGATATAACAGAAGAGTTAAATGTTTCATCAAAACGAATGAACCGAACGAATCTGTTATCACAGCAGCATCATCATCAACTATATCAACTGCTGCTATACAAAAGGATAAAAATATTGATATGTACCAAAATGTATATTATTGATCAAATATATTCCTGGTTCTCCCGCTTAATATTAGTGATTTCTCCAGGTTTAGAGAAAAATATATTCTATTTGCGAAACCCAGTTTTTTCACATACATGACCAATTGCAGAAGTTGATAAGCATTAGCAAAGATTTTTGCAAGAAATCTATTCACATTGAGTCATATAATGAGCAATCTGAGGAAATTTTGGTGTATAATAAAGGAAAATAAAAAGATACGTTTCATTACACACCAGCAGCAAATGCATGCGCTCGAATCGCGTATTCACTTCTCTGGATTTGCATTCCCTAACACAAGTTTTGAAACTTAAGCGAATGCGAAATTTATTCGAAATTAAAAAATATTTTAGTCAACAAAAATTGTGTTAACAAAACTTTTTTGTACACAAACCTTTTGATGTTTCAATTATTTAGAGTAAATTTGAATCACTTAAAAATTGATAACATTTGAATTGCTAATCATACAATTTTCTGAAATTCAACCAATTCAATTTTAATTTTTAGGAGAAGTTGTAGGCTCCGGAAGCTTCGATCATGATTCCTTAAAGAAACCAATCCCAAAGCTACTGGAACGTGTACGTCATCCGCTTCTGCTCCTTCTGTCCTAGAAGGTAAGCAAGAGCGGGAAATTTACGCGTGATAACATCGGGCAACACTGTTCCCTGGAGTCAGGTCTCTAGCCGCGGATGACCTTACGCGGCAGACAAGACAGTTGGAGATGAAGGTTTCACCTCTGGATACTTTTTTAGAGCTACCAATCTTTGTAGAATTTAAGAGGAACAGCGTTGACGGACCAGATGGAGTGATCCCAGGAGAACAGCCTTTTGCATCCGGTTCGCGATAAAATGAGCCTGACGCTGGCAAGCCGGAATCTTGTTGAGTTGGCTAATAAATGAAGCTTTCATACCTCCAAGGCAGCCGATTATGAGAATTATAAGATGGACTTTGTAGCCTTGGTACAGCTTACTCAGCTCGAAAAGAAGTGCTTGATATTTCGCCTGTTTTTCTCCCTCCTTTGCCGTGATATTACCATCGGCTGGTGCCGAGAATTCAATCACGTAAATGATCTTGTTCTTCAGATCTTGGAGGACAATGTCAGGCTTCGTAGCACTGATACGTTGAGTGGTGGAGAATGAGAAATTCCAGTAGATCTTACACTGATCATTCTCCACAACTGACTCGAGTTCCCCCTGGGAGTATGGCAAGACGGGCAATAGATCAACACCATAGAAATGCCTAAGATGGTAATATATCACTTTTAGAGCTGCATTGTGTCTCTCTATGTACGCGCAGCGTGCATATTTAGAGCATCCACTGAGAACATGTCCAAGTGTTTCGGGCTCTAGCTTGCACGCTCGGCAGTTGGTATCGCGTACAGGTATATTCATTATGCGCTCGCGGTAAACTAAGGTGTCTATGACGCCGTCTTGACAGGCAAAAAGAAATCCCTCGGTCTCCGATCTTGACTTGAGAAACATGTTGGTCAGACCCAACGAGAGCTCTTCTCTACGTAGGATGCCGTAGAACTTACCATGGAGGGGTTTCTCAGCATGTTCTCTTAGTAGAAGCGTATGCTCTGCTTCCTGTATACGACTTTTGAGCACCAGAGGTGTTAGTGATGCTAGGCCATGTGTAATGTCGCTGGAATCAAATGGGAGGTCAAGCTCCTCTGCGGCCCTATCTGCTGCATGGTATAGAAACACCGCAGCATTGGCGACTTCATGTTGATGTACGAGTCGCATAAGGGAATCCGTGCTTTTTAGAACTGAGCAGGCTGTAGCCAGAACCGTTCTCCGATGAAGACACTCTAAGCTTAGCAATCCTCTACCTCCTTTATCGCGAGGGAGATATATTCGAGGTACGGAAGATCTAGGATGAAGACTTCGTTGAATTGTCATCATCTTGCGTGTGCTTCGATCAAGTTGTTTTAACTCATCGACGTTCCATTTTACTGCACCAAACGTGTAGAGCAGTATAGGAACGGCCAGCATATTGGTCGCCTGGATCTTATTCTTTCCAGACAATTCGGAAGCCCAAATTTTTCTGAGAATTTGGCGATACCTTTTTCCAAGGGCCGTTTTCAAGTTATACACATTTTGGGTTTCCGCTTGCGGTATTCCAAGATATGTATATGTTTCTTCAATACCAAGATGTTGAATGGTATTTCCGCCTATGAGTTGAACATCCTGATCGTCACTGGATGATGTAGTTTCTAGTCTTCCTTGGTGTAGGTGGACGCAGGCACACTTGTCCAGTCCGAAGCTCATGCCAATCGCTTTAGAATACCTATTTACCGCATCTACAAGGATGTTAAGGTCCTTTTTTGAGGAAGCAAAGAGTTTAAGGTCGTCCATGTATAAAAGGTGGTTGACCTTATATTCTCTTCTGTTCGGCGGGCCACATAGGTATCCAGAGCTTTTGCCTCGGAGCACAATAGATAGAGGCAAGAGGGAAATGCAGAAAAGTATCGGACTTAGAGAGTCTCCTTGAAAGACCCCCCTCTTATATGTGACAAAGCTTGTAGTCACTTGTCTTTTGTCAGATGTTATGACAAATCTTGTCCGCCACAAGAGCATAAGCTCTTTTATGCATCTCACTATTTTTGGATGCACCTCCATGCACTCAAGGAGCTTGATAAGAAGCTCATGGTTCGTGTTATCGAATGCCTTACGGTAATCAATCCAAGCCATGGACAGATTGCGTCGATACCTGATCGAGTCCTGGGTAATACACCTGTCTATTAACAGGTTCTCCCTGCAACCTGCCAGCCCTCTCTTGCATCCACGTTGTTCGACTATTGCACTCCATACCGGCTCGATAGATGTCAATATCCTCTCTTTGAGGATGCCAGTGAATAGCTTGTAGCTGGTGTTTAAACAAGCTATGGGCCTGTAGTTCTTTGGACATGACAAATCTCCGGCCTTAGGGATCAATACCGTGCGTCCTTCCACTAGCCACTGCGGGACGGGTTGTTCTCCGTTTAAGAAAGTAGTAAATATACGAGCTAGATGTTGGTGCGTAGAAGTAAACTTCTTCCACCAAAAGTTGTTGATTTTATCTGGCCCTGGCGCCGAAAAGTTCTTAGTTCTAGCGATAACTTTCTTCACTTCTTCAGCAGTAATTAGTGGACACTCTTCCTCTGGATCTTGTAACCTTTGCCTTTGGCAAAAGTTACGAAAGAGTGATATATCGGAAGCGTCTTCATTTAGCTGATAAGTATCTCCAAATACTTGCTCCCAGAAGATTTGAATCTCTTCTCGACTAGGTGGATTTTTAACTACACATGACGGTTTATTGAACAGACGGGAAGGATTAGTAGAAAAGGTGGAATTTTCCTGAATCCACTTAACTCGCCGTTCAAGGCGCTGTTTCGCTGTTGACAGAGATCTTACTTTTTGCGTCCAGTGCTGCTTGATGGTCGACAGTTTACACTTGTTCAGCGTGTGATTTGCTTTCCTCAAGTTTCGAGCAAGTGCCCTAACTTTTGGAGTGAACTTTTTATTTGCTGTTATGTAGCTAATCACGCACTGAACATTTGATGCATGCCGTCTCGCCGTTTCAATTTTGAACTGAAGCTGTGCAATACGCTCGCGTGTCTTACTCAGACGTACCGAAGTTTCGTTACTTCTATCGTCGCTAAGCAGGGAGACCGCCTTCTCGTAAACTACACAGTTCAGATTCCAGAGATTAACATCTTCGGGGAGCAAATCGCGGAGAGCAGTATTAGCTTCAGCTAATTTGTCCATCCTGAGGAAGACTTTTTGGTGGATAAATCTCCTACTTCTCATGTTGACATTATCGGCTATCTGCAAAGGTGGTCTTGCTGGAACGGGTGGAATGTTCGCTGGAGGATGTTGCTCCTCTTCCTGTTGATATTGCCCCAACGGTCATGCAACCTCTTCATGAATCCTCTCCGCGCCGGTGAGCTTCTTTGCCAACAGGTAAGAAGGTCCCTCCTGAGTTGGTCCGACCATTTAAATCGATGTTCTTGCGTTTGTCCGGGGTCATTGCCTGGTCGTCGCCTCGGTTCGTTCCTATTGCCACTCCCAACTGAACAATGGCCTCCATCCGAGAGAGGCCTATTGTGGGTGGCACTGCGCGATACTTGTGTCGTAACCGCATAATTCGTTGCATTGGGGAGTTAGCCCAAAGCAACGCGGCTGACTGCAAGAGCAGGAGCTCTTTTCAATTTTAATTATTATTATTATTATTATAGATTAGCAGTTCGAACTCGAAAGTTCATTGCCTCACTAACCCGAGACCGCCACACATCTCTATCCTGTGCATCCTCCATCCAGTTTAAGTAATCATGTCCTAGTTCTTTTAAATCATCCCTTACATTTTTCTCCCATCTGTTTCTCGGTCTGCCTAAGGGTCTCTTACCATTCGGTCTCCCTCTTGAAACTTGCGCCACTGTTCTTTCATTTCCCATTCTTGCTACATGCCCCGCCCATCTTAGTTTACGCGCTTTCATTACTCTATTAAAATTTGCTGACCCGTAGAGAGCATGCAGCTCATCATTATGCAGTTTTCTCCATTCGCCGGTCTCTTCGTTCCTTTTTGGACCATAGATTTTTCTAAGTACTTTATTCTCAAAAATTCGAAACCTATTCTCCTCTTCTTTCGTCAGCGCCCACGTTTCGCACCCGTACATGACGACCGGCATTATTATTGTTTTGTAGATTCTTACTTTGATGTTTCTAGATAGCAATCGCGATTTTAATAGTGTGTTTGCTGCATAATAGCACCCATTGCCAGCGTGCAGCCGCGCGTTGATTTCCGTTTTAATCTTATTTTCGCTGGTTATAATAGACCCGAGGTATTTAAACTCGGTAACCCTTTCGAATTTCATATTTCCGGCCATAAGATCCCCGTTTTGATTACTTTGTTCGGATCTGACGACGGTCATATATTTTTTCTTCGATTCGCTAACTTCCAAGCCAATATCTTTGGCTTTTGTGATCAAGATTTCTGCATTTTTAGCTAACGTTTCTTTATCATCCCCTAGTAAGTCGAGATCATCCGCATATCCAAGAATTTGTATTATCCCATTGAGTGTAGCACTGGTCGGATTCGCCTGCACTTGCCTAACCACGTATTCTAAAACTAAGTTAAAAAGGACGCACGAAAGTGCATCGCCCTGTTTCAGGCCATCGCGGATCGAAAACTCTTCAGATAAACTACCGTTTACGCGTATTCTACCCCTACTGCCGCTTAAGCAAATTTCGAAAAGTCTAACCATTTTTCTTGGTACACCCAAGAACTCTAGGATCCAGTACATTCGTGCGCGTATAATAGAGTCGTAAGCTTTTTTGAAATCGATAAATAGCTGATGCACTACTTCTTTAAATTCTCATTTTTTTTCTAGCAGTTGCCTAATTGTAAAGATTTGATCGCTTGTAGATCGGTCTCGGCGGAATCCACACTGGTAATCCCCAATGATTTTCTCGGCAAAAAAAGTCAGTCTACTTAGGATTACATTAGACAGGATCTTGTAGCACGAAGGTACAAGTGAAATTCCCCGATAATTGTTACAGTCAGTTTTATCGCCTTTTTTAAAGATGGGAATAACGATAGAGGTATTCCATTCTTCCGGCATGCGTTCTGTTTTCCAAACTGTGCGTATTAATTCAATAATTTGTCTTGTTAGGCAAGGACATCCATTTTTTATCAGTTCTGACGGTAGGTCGTCGATGCCCGCGGCTTTGTTATTTTTCAACTTCTTTATAGCCATTTCTATTTCTATATTAGCAGGACCATCAATTAATAGATCAGCAGTGTGGATTTCGCCGAGATTACCTTCAACGGGGGCTTCGCGTACATTCAATAGTTTATCGAAATAGTCTTTACATAAATTCAGTCTCTCTGTCGCATCGGCTACTAGATTGCCATTTTCGTCCCTCATTACTTCCGTTCTACTTTGAAAGCCTTTCCTTATAAAATTGATTCTCCTGTACATCTCGCGCGGGTTATTCTGTTTATTATGCGTTTCTATTGCTAGTATTTTATTCTTTTCCCACTCCCTTTTCTTGGATCTATAGAGCCTATTTGTACTTTTACTAATCTCGAGATACTTCTTATGTGTTTGATCGCACTCATTTTGTAAACTAATTAGTCTGGCCTTCCGACGTTTTTCAGACCCGAGTTTGCACTCTTCGTCGAACCATGGTTTGATTTTTGTTACTTTCTTTAAATCTATCGTAAGTTTCGCGGCTGTCTTTACCGCCTTTTTTATATTGCTCCTCAGGGTTTCCGGATCCTCCTCGCAATTATTGTTACCGTCTCTCTGTTCTTGGAGAGCGTCAAAGCTGTTAGAAATCTCAACTTGATAATTTAATGTTTCTGTTGCTGTTTTTAACTTATCTATATTGAAACGAACTGTTGGCTCTGTGCGGCTTGTTTTCTTAGTTATCGCTAGCCTAGATCTTATTTTTACTATCACCAGAAAATGGTCTGAATTTAAATCCGCTCCTCTATACGATCTTATATCGAGAATGTTTGTATGACGTCTTCTGTCAATTAGAACGTGATCAATTTGCTTGTGAGTGTTACCATCTGGTGATCTCCAGGTGGTCTTATGTATATTTTTATGCTTGAAATATGTGCTTTTGACAACGAGGTTCTTCAAAGCTGCAAAGTTTATTACTCTAGTTCCATTGTCGTTACTGACGTCATGCAAACTTTCTGATCCTATTGTAGGCCTATACATCGGTTCTTTTCCAATTTTCGCGTTGAAATCTCCCAATACTATTTTTGCGTCAAAAGTTGAGAACTTGTCGAAAACCTGCTCGATTGTTTCGTAAAAGAGATCTTTAGTGTCTAGTGTATGATAACCGATCGTTAATGAATTGCATGTCGATAACCGCTTGCGAAATTCGTTTATTAATAAGAAAACCGGTCCCCAGTGTGCGCCCCTTAGCTCCCCCAAAGTGAAAAGTATAGTTATCCTTAGAAATTGACGCGAAATCGCCCGGCCAGCATGTTTCTTGGAGTGCTATTAAGTCAGTATTGTAATCATTTGCTATCTCAATGAGTTCGCTAAATCCGCCAGTACTTAGGCTAAGCGCGTTTAGAGTTCCCACCCTTAGATCTTTAACAGTAGTTTTTTTGTTTTTGCAAGTTAGCCATGGTAGTTTCAAGATAATCCGCACGTTAGGATCCTATTCCGATCGTAGGTGAGTCCACTGTCTCAGGAGTGATAACCCCCATACCTCCCTAGGTCTAAGTATGGGAGCTTTCCGGCTCTGACAAGGACCATGTCAACTTTCGTCAGACACATTACAGTTTCATCCTCGTATCCTAACGTCCCCTTGCAAGGCAGCGCGCCTACTGGCATCAGTACCCCTTTGGCCCTATACAGGCGAATCATTCCACACATCCCTTGCGGGCAGTGTCATCGCTGCGGTGTCCAATGGGTAGCAGGATTTTTCCCTTACAAGATTTTTAGTTTTGGTTCGGGTAGTGTTTCTAGGTGGATACACGCTGCACCTCGGCCTGCCAGGACCCACCCATTGCGTATGAACGTGAATGGGTGGGTCCTCCCTAGCCATGGTCATCGTGTTTTCTACCAGTGCTAGGCAGTGCTAGGCCAACATCTTAGGCTGGGCTCACCACACCCACGACTGGTTCCTATCGGCTGTCCGCGGCTGCTTATTCTTGTATTCGCAGCTAACCTGAGGAGCTGTTCAGCCTAACGGGCCGTTCCTCTATCCGCAACCCGAGGACGCGCTGCGTAGTGGTGACAGGAACCCACCGAGCAGAATTAAATTTTAATTGCCAAATTAAAATCTTTCAGAGGGAAAAATAAAAAATTCAGCGTTCAATATAAAAATTTGGAATTTTGAAATTGTAACCATTCTGAGTACTTCTTTATTATTATTTTTTCTTGACAATTTCCAGTCAAATATTTTTTAATTTGAAATTATTTATTTTTGTAAATCTTAAACTAAAAATCGGACAATTTCAAGATATTACATTGAAAATTAAAAAGTATTACAAAACAAGATTGCTGTAGTATGATTCCAATTCTTGAAATTGTACAGTTTTAAGCTTTTCAATTCGAAGTTACTTTATATTTCCATATGAACTAATTAAATTCAAAGTTATCAGGGTTTCTAGTGAGAAAATTCAAAATATTTAATAGCGGAATCGTCCTGACATTTTGGACAGATGTATAGAAAAATTGCTACCTAAAATATTCTCATTGCGCGTTGTCATTTTTCATTTTGAATGCATAGGTAATTTCACTCACCTATCCCTAACTGCAAAATTGAAATAAATAATGGCTAAATAATATTAACATCATTTAAGAAATATTTGTTTTCCACAGATATGGCTTATATTAAGCTGAGAAAGATAAGAATATTAGATAGTTTAGAATACTTGTTATTTATATGTATATATTAATATTATGTATATACATATGTATGTACACCAGAGCTTCGTTATATGCTCAATCTCGGGGTTTGTCTGAAAATAACCTTGCGCATATATCGCCAGCAGCGGAACGTAAACAGTCAGGGCCGTATGAACCATTTCTATTGGATTTTTCTCCGTAGTAGAAAATATTCGTTTAATTTCGTCCATTTTATTATCTAAAGAATATAATAATATAAACTTAAAAAAAACTACAATGGTAGCAATACATAACAATTCAGGAAAAAATTCCAAGCTTGTTCTCGAAAATCAAATTGTATTCAAGTGACTCAGACGCACCGAAGTCAATTTATAGTTGAAGAATTCCAAGTGAAAATGATTCAAATTTGAAAAAATCGGAATTCAAACTAAAAACGATTTTTCTTACAAAAGACTTGATTGTTTAACTATGAAAAAAACGAAGTTTCGAGACAATAGTTGAATTTTTAACCAAATAGTTGAACTTACAAAGAAATGCACTTTTGATAGAATAGTTAAATTTTCAAATGAGTAGTTAAATTTTGGGCCAAGAGCATGAATTATTAACTAAATATGTAGTTAGATGTTTAGCAAAAAGGCAAAATGTTTGCAAGACAGTTGAAGTTTCAACCCGAAAAGATGCTTTTGTATAACAAGATTAATTCAATAATTTTGTACAAAATATTAAAGCTTCAGGCAGTTTAATTTTTCATTTAATCATTGAATTTGCTAACAAAATAATTGCAGTTTCAATAAAAGAAAAACGATTTTTCTGCAGTTTTAAGGAGAAACTTAATTTGCAACTGAAAAAGTTATTTGCAACCAAATGTTTGATTCTTTTACAAAAAACGCTCATTCTCGAAGAGTTGCATTTTAAAAAAGATAACATTTCTTTCGGGAGATAGGAGTTTTAAAACCAAAAACATGAATTTCAACATAATAATGAAATAGTCAAATTTTTGTTAATTAAAATTATTTCCATTTCAGTGATGAACTTTGTAAAGAACCACGAAGTTTTATTAGAAGAAAAAGGAGTTCTTTGCAAATTTTTTAATTAAGAATTGATAAGAGTGTAAAATAAAAACAGTTTACAGATCAATAATTTAAATTCTTTATTTAAACACTGATTAAAGTCTTACATACACTTTCTTTTGCAAAATTTCACGCTTTCTACGTTCAGTTATCAACTTTTCAAATTCTCTAATGTAATCAAGGTGTTTCGGTAAGCATTCTGCACTCGATTTCAGCCAACTTTTAAAGTTCCTGAGGCTGGCAAAAGCCTGTAACGTTGTTACTTCCATTGATTCAGTATCTTCAAACAGAATTTCGCTGTTTTCGGTATCAGTAACTATTTCAGGCTCGCACTCAACATTTGTTATAAAGTTTGGAATATCTAGTTCAGAGAATGACTCCCAACCGCAATCGCTATCATTATGACCCTTTTCAAACCATTTTAGAAGAAATTCTCTTGATTCATCTACAGAATAATTTGGTTCCGATAACAGTTCAGAAATTTTATCGCAATTTTCATGTGGAAAACTTATCAAATCAGATGAGGATTCCGGTGCGCTGGCAACTGCATCAAAGTTGGATAGAGAATCCTGAATGTTGGTGGAGGCATCATCCATAGGTAAGGGATACTGGATGTCCGTGGCAGCTTCATCTTTGGATGGACAATTCTGAATGATGGCAGAACCTGGAACTTGGTTGACAAGGAACGAATTTCCTAAGAGTGGTTTCCATGCTTTTTGAAGAGTAGATGATTTTACATCTTCCCACGCGAGGCTGAGCATGCCAAAGGAAGCTCGAAGGTCCAATTCTCTTAAAAACTGAACAGCTCCTTCTGACACACCAGGGAGCAATAGGCGTCTCAACAATTGTTTCTTGTACAGTTGTTTTGTCGTCGCTATAATTCCTTGATCCATGGGTTGAACCAATGCCGTCACATTGGGAGGCAAATAAACGACTTCAAAGTGTTCGTCTACTGCGCTTAGTTCATCCAAACTCGGGTGGGATGGAGCATTATCGAGGAGTAAAAGAACCTTCCCCATTATTCCATCCTTTCTTTGGCGCTCTAAAACTCGCGGAATAAACACATCCTTGTACCTGAAAAAATGCATCCTTGTTTAAAAAAAGGTTAAATTATGCTATTTAAAATATACGTGAGTGTGTAATATAAATTACCATAGCATGAATATACATCTATCCATCCATGCACTGGTCTGGTGCGTGTATATGACACCGAGATTTTCGAAGTTCTTTAAGCGTAGGTCTTTGCAATTTTCAGTTATTAGATTCTTGAGACATCTTGGAGATTTAGATTTTCCAATCATCAACAGTGGAATTCGATGACCTCTAGATGCATTGGCGCAAAATAAAGCTGTCATACGATATTTGCAGTCCTTTCTCCCCAGAGCTTGTGCCTCTTCCCGTAGAGCCGAAGTGCATGCCTGCAATAGTCGCCAGAGAATTCCTGATTCATCTGCATTGTAAATGTTGTCTAGCATTAAATTTTCCGATTCAATTTTTGCTTTCAAAATTGGCGAAAATTCTTCAGCACCTGAAGGATCGCTGGACAATTTCTCTCCTTTCATTCGAAGACGTCGAATACCGTACCGTTTCTTGAAACGATCGAGCCAACTCCTGCTCGCCTATAAAAATAACATTTTTGTAAGGTTCTTAGTACTTCAGGAATTTCAGCAATACTCGGAATATGTATGAAATTTCGAGACTTTATTATGAATAATGTTTTTTTTCAAGTTCCTACAAACTCAATTAATATGTATATTTCACAAAGCTTTGACAAATTATATTATTAAAAGATATTCTTAAATATATTAGCACCAGCAAATAATTAAATAATACTAAAAACATAATCAAATAATACCAAAAACATAATTAAATAATACTAAAAACATAATTAATCATTTCTTGACTTTGTCCTTAGAGTACATTTCAACTAAATGGTGGAATATTCAACTGAAAAAGATAAATTTTCAACTAAAAATGGTTACAAAAATGATTTTAAAAACATTACTTTTTCACAGCAACAAAATTTTCACCAAAATAGTTCACATTTACATGAACGTCTCGAATAAAAAAAAAAATAATTTTCACCGAAGAAAAAACGAATTTTTAACAAAATAGCTCATTCTTCAACCAAAGAGATGAATTTTCAATTCAAAACCATCAATTTTCAATCAAAAATAGAATAGTTGAATTTCAATTAAAAAAAATTAATTTCAAACAAAACGAAGGAATTTTCAAGAAAATAGTGAAATAGAGTAATGTAAACCTTCTGTTACAACTAAAAAATCAATGTTATTCAATATAATCTTGCGATTCACAAAAAATTTGTTCCCACGAAAATTTCCTGATTTTAAGGAAAGTTCCCTGCCATTTCCAGATATTTCAAGCAATATAAAAATTCCCTGATAATTCCAGGTAGGTTGGACACCCTGATAAATTTGAAAATATTTATAACGTTTAGTTACTTGAGTATACAATTACAATTATGTAATAATAATTTTAGCATGGGTAATAATAAACGTTATATCTAAAAAAAATTTTAAACCCAAAACGTAATCCACATAAAAATTTGTTCTAATTAATTAATGATATGATAATAAAGGAAAACATGACAAAAAACGAAATATAACCTAAAAAAACCTGTTGTAATCAATGAATGACATGCATTCAACTTTTCGGAAACAAGGGTAAACACAATATTGAGCGGAGCTAATAAATAAATTATGCCATTACATGTAAAAATAATATTTTGCCTGCTTACTTACTTTAAACGTTCGTGGACCGTTGAGATTCTCGTTCAAAATAGAAGCTTTTTCTCGTATGATCGGCCCGGATATTGGATCACCTCTGTCTCTAGCTTGCTTAAGCCATTCTATCAGAGCACCCTCCAAAACTAGATTACCTGTTCTTTTGGATCTTTTGTTACAGAATTCGTAACTTTTAACTTTATTATCCCAGTCAGCTTCTCCAGCTAAAACTCTCCTGTATGTACTGTCACAGATACCATATTTCTCTACAATCTCTTCTTTCGAGATGCCTGCTTTCACTTTACCTGAAAGCTCACTTTTTTCTTCAAACGGCAAACGCTGTCTTTTCTTTTCCTTTGGCATTTTGACAGATTTCGACTCATCCAAAACCGAAACACCTCGCTAAACACTATCAAAACAAACTGACGCACGTGCTAACAGCTGATCGATTTATCCACTGAGGGTACTGTCCCCTTTTATCGCTCCGCTACTGGTGGCGACGGATGCTTGACAACCGTCTCTCACCCTGCCCCCTGAGAAACTGTGGGGACCAGCAATTCTAGGAATCGCTAATATCGCCTGCAGTCGCGCGAGTATATAACGAAGCTCTGGTGTATTTAAATTAAATTTTATTCATGAGGTATATTGCAAAAGCAAGTCGAAATTTGTGTGATAATGAAACAAATTAAAAAATCAATTACGTCGTTTTCATTAAATGAAGAAAAATACAATTTCAGTATTTCAATAGAATCGGGGGGAGAGGGGGTAGCCTAGGAGCGCCAATTTACTAAATAGCCTGCGGGCGCTATTTTGCTTAAGCCGGCCCTGCATATGCCGTAATTTTGATTTGATATGACATTATCGTTATTGATTGAGATAGTTCACCTTTTTTAATTTTTCAAAAGCCATTCGTTAGTTCTTGGCTTTTTCTGAATTTTCACTGTTTTGTAACTGTTTTGTTCGGACATTGAAAAAAAAACTATTTTCATGAAAATTAAGATCGAACAGAAATTCACTTTATTATGAATAATTTTCTGCAAAATGAGTATGAAAAAAATTAAAAATTAAAAATTAGACTTCTAAACTACCTCACTTTACGGTTCATTAGAGACAAAAATAACCGATTCAAAAAAGAGGGAGAAAAAGGAGAAAAAGTCAACCAAAAGCCAACCTCTCATTCTTTTCTTTGAATTCCTGTAAGAATCAAGAGAAATTGGGAGGTTCCTTTTGTAATACTTCGACAATTTAGTCTGGGGAATACTTTGAAAATTTATAAATACATAAGTGCATGCAAAAATGAGAAAAAAAACATGAGAAATGTGCAATGGTGCCAATAACTCGAGTGATAAAGTTCGACGCGAACGAAATAAAGAACACTTCATTTGAGGTAAAATGTGGTGCCAAATTTTGCGATGCATTAATCTCCTTTGTTACCGGTAAGTCCTCTTATCATGAATATATTATTGATCCCATTGCTTTTTTTCATTCATTCTAATTTTTAGCCGCGGCGGATCGTAGGTTTTCTGTCTTCCTCGCTCCTTAAGAAGTGTGAAAGCAAAAGAGTTAGAGTAAGCAAGACAAAAATACATGGAAAACAAATGATGGTTTTCTGTATATTTGTGTCTCACTTACTCCAATACCTTTACACTTACACTTGTCAAGGAGCGAGAAAGACAGAACCCGCGTTCCGCTGGCCCTGCGTAATTTTTCTCGCAAAGCACTGACAGACATCATTTATTGTTCATCACTATTGGTTGAAAATTCATTTCATGGATTGAAAATTTAACAGTTTTGTTGTTTTTATCGTTATTGTTTATTATTTTTCTGTTATCTCAAAATGTAACTATTTTGTAGAATATTCGTTTCTTATGGTAAAAGATTACTTTTTTAACTGCAAATATATATGTTCCGTTTTGGATTCAAAATTAATATTTTTTAGTTGAAAATGTATTTATTTTGTAAAAAATTCGTCTTATTGATAGAAAAAATTAATCTTTTTGTTTCAAAACTCATTTTTTTTGTTAAAGATTCCTTATTGTAGTTAAAAACTCATTTCTTTGGATGCAAATTTAAATATTTTGTCGTAAATTCATGTATTTTGTAGAAAATTTGTGTATTTTGTTGCAAATCCGTATTTTTCAGTAGAAAATTAATCTGTATGTTTCAAAATCCACCGTCTTGGTTAAAGATGTAACTATTTGGTCCGACATGGATGTTTTTTATTAAAGATTTATAATTATAGTTGAAAATTAATTTCTTGGATTAAAACTTCAACGATTTTGTTGTTTTTATTGTTATTATTCATTTTTTTTTATTGGAAAATTTAACTAGTTTGTAGAATATTCGTTTCTTATGGTTAAAGATTACTTTTTAAACTGTAAATATATCTGTTCCGTTTTGGATTGCAAATTAATATTTTTTATTTGAAAATGTATGTATTTTGTTAAAAAATCGTCTTATTGGTAGAAAATTAATCTTTTTGGTTGAAAATTCATTTTTTTTTGTCAAAGATTTCTCATTTTAGTTGAAAACTCATTTCTTCGGGTACAAATAAAAATATTCTGTTGTAAGTTCATGAATTTTGTAGAAAATTCGTGTATTTTGTTTCAAATCCGTATTTTTAGTAGAAAATTAATCTTTATGTTTGAAAATCCATCTTCTTGGACAAAGATGTAACTATTTGTTCCGGAGTGGATTTTTTTAATTGAAGATTTATAATTAAAGTTGAAAATTCATTTCTTGGATTACAAATTTAACGATTTTGTTCTTTTTATTGTTATTGCCCATTATTGTAATTCAAGCACCTTTTTTCTTAGTTGAAAATTTAATTCTTTAGTTAACAATTCAATTGTTAGTTTGAGAATTCTTATTTTTGGTTAAAAACACATCTTTTCGGTCGAAAATTAATGTTGTTGGTTGAAAGTTTATCTTTCTTGTCATCTTTGGTTATAAATTCAATCTGAAAGAAATATTTACAATGGCCAAGGAAAATAAAAAACCTTTCGTGGAAAAATCCGGGAAAGTTAGAGAATAAAGCAGCTCAAGTTGAATTGTATTAGGATTGGGGAAACTAAGAGGTTGAAGAGGATGGAAAGTGGGATAATGTCCTGATTTTCCGATCAATCCATCTGCTCACCCTATCATTCTATAACTAATGTTCTGTTCCACTACCCACTCATGAACGTAGCTTCATTCAAATTCTGGAACCAAGGCTTAAGCTAAGCTCAGATGGATACTGGAAAACTTTCAAATATTTCCTTCTTTGTTCTCTGTTGAAAATCATTGAAATTTTTGTGTAATATGTATTTTTAAAATATTTTTAAGATCTTTGTGAATTCTTTAAAAGTCTTTCGAAATATTTAAAATCTTTGTGAGATTTTTATGGAATTTTTGGTGAATTATTGAAATATTATTCAAATCTTCGTGAAATCTTTTAAATTCATCTGAAATCTTTCATATTTATTTGAAATCTTTGCGAAACCTATGAAATCTTCGGGAAATCTTTATGCAATCTTTCAAATCTTTGGCAAATTATTTAAATCTTTGTGAAATTTTTATGAAATAATTATGAATGCTTTAAAAATCTTCGCGAAATATTTGAAATTTTAATGAAATCTTTGGCAAATTATTTTGATGTTTGTCAAATTCTTCAAATTGATCTAAAATCGTCGCACAACCTGTGGAGTACTTGGGAAATCATTGACACCTTTGTGAAATATTTTGAATTTATCGGAAATATTTGCCAAATATTTTTAATCTATCGGAAATTTTTGCGAAATATTTTTTAAATCTTTGTGAAATCTTTGAAACATGATTTAAATCTTTCTAAAATCTTTGCAAGTATTTGAAATATTTCAAAAATATATTTAGTATTTATTATGAAATTATTTAAATCTTTGCGAAATCATTGAAGTCTGAGTAATGTCTTCTCTCCTTCTGAAATCTTTGTGAAATCATTGTGAATGCTTTGAAAATATGTGCGAAATATTTGAAATATTTTTGAAATATTCGATATTTGTGAAATTATTGAAATCATGTTGAAATCATATAAATTGTTTAGACTCAGTAAATCAAATTGTAAATCTATTTCTCAAACTTTCTGTGCCTAACTAATTTCGCTTCTAAGCTCAGAATTTGTAAAGCTGTTCAATTTGTGCAAAGGCACGTTTAGCCTTCAGGAGATAAAGGCGATCATAAATTTGTTAACGCAGCTGTCTTCAGAAAACGGCCCAAGTGGTGCCAATATGGGCAATGGTCCCTCCGTCATTTTCTTGTGCTACGTTGCCAAGTTTGGGTACTTTCTAGCTGTTAAGTTCTTCATGTCGGTGTAAATTTGGCAACGCCGGAAATCAAGCGATTTTGGTTTTTCCCTCGCAGGGGCTAGAAAGGGCGAAAAACGACAGTGCGTTCCGAGACGCGATCTTGAACGGAACTTTTGACTTTGGCGATTTTTTGTATTCTCAGACTTTGCGCGATTTGAATTCAATCATCCTTGTTTGTATCATCACTTTATATGTAATCTTTCTTTTGCAAGATGTTTTTAATAAATAAGTTTAAGGCATCTTTTTTTTTTTTTTTTTTTTTTTTTTTTTTTTGAATTTGAACATATGAAACCGAATTTTTAAAACAGCACGTCACAACTTACTTGTGCGCGCAAACATTGGTCCTTCGAAAGTCGGATATTTGATCCGCGATTTTAAATTCTATAACCGGGAATTTGTGAATAAAATGATTCCGTGCGGTTAATTTGTGACAGAATTTAAAAATTTTTGAACTGTGATTTAAAAAGTGATTGAACATGAACTGCATTTTGGACTACTAGAATTAAGTGAATGTGATTTGTGAACTTTATAATTCAGTGGTTGTGATTTTTGAACTTCCTGGAACTGTGAGTGTTAAGGTGAATTAAGTGCGATTATGTGAATATCTAGTTAGCGGACTCTAACCAAGACTCACAATAATCGGCCACCTATGAACTGTGAACTTTGTTGATGAAATACAACGTGAATTTTGAACTGAGTTAACAGTGAATGAACTGAACTTGAACTGTGCCAAATTTGTTCAAACCTTTGGACAAATTCATTTACGCAAGCAGATAAATCGACAACGCGGACATGCAAGGACAATGAGAGCTGCGGAGTACCTGGAAGAACTCTTCTTCATTCGGTGAGTCTCCAATTTTATTTCCTATTCCTTAGCTCCCTCTTCCGCTTCGACTTGTCGCATTTACGGTCAAAATGTCGGTAGATTCGTGGAAGAAAAAACGAACGCCAATCAAGGCCAAGTTGACTAGGTTTAAAAATCAATTTGCTACATACAATAAGGCGTTGGGCTCGGGATATGGCCTATTCAATTAGCGAAACTCGAGCCATTATATGAACAGCATGATGAAATTCAAACCGCGTATTTCGAAGTAGTGTCTCAAGTTTAGGAATTTATTGGACAAAATCAGCAAAGCAGCTCGTCAGCCTCGATTGTTCGTACGGAAAGTTCCTCAGGTAGTGAAGCACCAGGCCAGGCATCGTCCTTAACTGAACTCGCAAATCTTCTGTCAGCGAACGCGCTCGCGTCAAATCTTTCAATCATCAAAATCCCGACATTTGACGGGTCTTATAAAGATTGGGTAAAATTTCGCGATTCTTTCAGGACAATGGTACATGATAAGTTTGGACTTACCAACATTCAAAAATTCCATTATTTAGACGAGGCGCTGACAGGAGAGGCTGCGCGTGCAATCCAATCATTGGGTGTCCCAGACGCGAATTACGAACTTGCGTGGAAAAGTCTGTTAGATCGATTCGAAGATTCGCGGTTTCTTGTTCATTTTCACATGACAGCTCTTTTCAATCTGCCTATATTGACAAAGGTCACATGCGTCGCTCTGAGACAGCTCATTGACGATACTAATAACAATTTACTAGCATTAAAATCGCTAAATGAGGATACGGATGTCTGGGACACGGTAATCATACATCTGTTGAGCTCAGAATTAGATTCGTTCACTAAAAGAGAGTGGGAGAAACGGTTGATTTCGATGCGTGGGAAACCGACGTTCGAAGAAATGCTCAAAATCTTAGAAAATCATTGCAAACATCTGCAGCGTGTAGCTGCAGACAAGCCAGAATCTAATCAGATAAATTACCAAAAGAAGTCAAGTACAAAAAATTCCAGTTTAAAACCCTCTAAACGTCTAACATCCCATGCAACCACGAAAAAACTATGTCCACTCTGCCAAGAATCCCATGCACTTTATTACTGTACAAAATTTCTTGCACTCCCAATGAAGCTCGTATTGATGAGATTAGGAAAATGAGATTCTGTTTCAATTGCTTAACTCCTGGACATCAAAATAGACACTGCAAAGCCGAACCGTGTAATAGATGTCATAAAAAACACAACTCGTTACTTCACCTTGATTACGATACTACTCGAGTGAAGCAGGACAAGGAACAAATTGAAGCATCGGCTTCAACGGTAGAACATGCGAGCGATCAATCAATAAAGGCGACACTTGTTAAGAATTTAATTCTCTCTCCGGAAAATGAAGATGTAATGTTAGGCACTGCCATTGTTTGGGTAAAAGATAACATCGGAAACCGTCACGAATGTCGCGTCTTGCTCGATTCATGCTCGCAAGTTAATCTTATGACACAAAAATTATATCAAATTGTTGTATCAGCATGCACAGACGGCTCACCATACTATGGTAGAATATGGGGGAACGGGGGTGAGGATGGCGTCGCCTGTGCTAGCACGTACACGTCTACTCGGTTACTTATAACAATAAAGTGATATATATATATATATATATATATATATTTATTGTAATAGAACCCACAACAAATAGGTACTAACAAAACATGGTGCTAAGTGTGGGGTTGAAAAATAACGTTAAAGTATGTCCAAGAAATCAGTTAACGTGTAATTTCGTGAAATAGCGAGGACGTGTCGACCGGTACAGTGAAGTGGTGATTCGAGAACAAAGGGCAGTGTGAACGTTCATGGCCAAACATGCGAATCTCGATAGTGATTTGGGTGACTCGATCATTTCTGAGGAAAGCAATAGTTTAGGTGTTTTGAGTGATTCGGAATCAAATTCACGGACAGTCACACCATCATCTTTATCAATTTCTCCGGATATTTCTAGCATGGCAGCCCCGGCGCCATCTCTAACTTTGCAGCCTCCTGATTCTTTCGATTTTCTCAAACCGGAAAAGTGGAAATCATGGATTGTACGCTTCGAAAGATATATGTCAGTGGCAAATTTAAATACGAGACCGGAGTCAGAGAGAGTGGACCTATTGTGTTACACTCTGGGGGAGCAGGCAGAAGAAATTCTCCTACGAATGGTTCCAGAACAAGCAGATCGTGCAGTCTACGCTACTGTTAAGACAAAATTCGACGAGTACTTTGCACCAAAGAAAAACGTTATTTTTGAGCGCTACAAATTTAACGCTCGCACACAACAACCGGGTGAATCGGTAGACACGTTTATAACTGCCTTATATACATTGGCTGAAAACTGTGAATATGCTGCTTTAAAAGAAAGTTTAATTCGAGATCGTATCGTGATCGGTTTATCCGATCGTAAAGTCTCAGAGCGCTTACAGCTAATGCCGGATTTAACTATAGTCCAAGCTGTCACTATTGCTCGTCAAGCTGAGACTCAAGCTAAAGGGGGAAAAATGATGCGTTTGGATTCGGACGAAATGCCTCAAATCAACCGAATGAGCAACAGCAATAAGGATCGTCGCTTCAAGAAAGAGAATAAAGGCACATCAACGAATAATTCAAAATCGAGACCTGGCGAGGAGAAATGTTATAGATGTGGACTCCCTCGGCATCAAGAAGGAAGAAGATGTCCAGCGATGAACTCAACCTGTCGAAAGTGCAAAAAGGCAGGTCATTGGGATCGCGTTTGTAGGACAGGGACAGTTCGTTGCGTTAACGAGGAACCGAATAGTGACTCCGAATCAGAGGCCGTCGATTCATATTTTTTAGGTTCGATCGGTCCGAAAAAGAAAAGCTCTGAAAAATATTATGCAAAATTTTATATCAAACAATTTGAAAAAGAGTTAGAATTTTTCCTAGACTCGGGTGCTGACGTTTCATGTATACCTTCTTATTGCGTACCAGAGAAGTATCTTAAAAAACTAAAAAGGCCAGATAAGCCCATTCAGGGCCCAGATAACAAATTGTTACGTCTATTGGGTTATTTAGATTTAAAAATGACCTACAATAATAAATCGGTTACAGATAGAGTTTACGTTGTAAAGAATTTAAACAATTGTCTTCTAGGGCGAGAAACAATAGACTTCTATGAGTTTTTTGTAAGAGTTAATAAAATCAACGTCGAACGTACCAAACAATCTATTCTTCAATCTGTTGAAGAAAGCTCAAATAAATTTTCAAAAGTTGATGTACAGCGTGAATTTCCAAAAATTTTTGCAGGATTAGGCAATTTTAAAAGCGAACTGAAGATTCCATTAAGAAAAGATGCTAAACCTTTCGCGCAATCCGTCCCAAGATGTACACCAATTCCTATTTTAGATTCTCTTAAAAAAGAATTAGATAGTTTGAAGAGAGACAAAGTTTTAGTGTCAGTAGATCATCCAACAGAATGGTGTAGTCCGATCGTTTGCGTGCCTAAATCTAATGGCAAAATTCGTATTTGTTGAGATATCACTCAGCTGAATAAAAACGTATTAAGGGCATGTGACACAGCCAAATACCTACATTACCGACCTCACTTTTTCAATTTTCCAAATTTCTTTTTGAATCTAAGAACTTTTTTTGTAAATAAAATATCGGGCTGAAACTTTGGAAAATGTATGAGAAGACAATAAACTACGTTTACGTACTTTATTCGATGAGGAATTTCGCAAAAAATTATTCTCGAACAAATTAAAACTGGGTGCATTTTTTGAACCTAAGAACTTTTTTTA
The DNA here is from genome assembly GCA_932178445.1 of Andricus quercusramuli. Lineage (NCBI taxonomy): Eukaryota > Metazoa > Arthropoda > Insecta > Hymenoptera > Cynipidae > Andricus > Andricus quercusramuli. The sequence continues at coordinate 59,508 of CAKNXH010056267.1, forward strand.
TAAGTGAAATATCGGCTTCAAACTTTGAGAAATGCAAGAGCCGACAGTGAAGTACGTTTATGTACATCATTCGCGTATAAAAGATGCAAAAAGAAAAATTTCAACTAAATGTCAACAACGCTTGCCAGTTCGGTCGGTATTCGCGATGAGCACGAAAATGCGAATTCTGACGGCCACTGAACGAGGCCAATAGCGATTTTAATACTTACATAATTCAACATTGAAACAACATATTTCATTCAACTTTTATGCTGGACACAACTTTCAAAAAATATTATTGTAAGAATACCGGATCATCAATCCATGGTGAATAGACATAAGGAGACCAAAGTAGTGTAACCGAAAATGAGCAAATTTTTGTTGTATGATAATGTTTACAATACTTCCCGTTCCCATGCCAGGCGCTAGTGTCGCACGCGTATTGAGTGGCGACTTCTTTTGTTTTGTTAACATTGACAGATTCTGAATTATTCACGATTGTAATATGTGATTTACAGAGAGGTAAATTGTTATTGACATAAAACAAGAATTGAATAATTTAAATAATTTTATCCACCGCGAAACATCTTTTTTTGAAGTGTGTGTGTGTAACTGATGTAGAGATCCTGCAATGGACGATGTGGGTACTTTTGAATTATTGCGCTAACAAATTAATATCGATGGGTCCTAAAAGAAACTACGCAACTCACAGCGACGGATAGAAACTACGTATCTGGCACGCTCTATACTAATTATATACAAATTTCAATATACTTAGTATGGAGCGCGCCAGATACGTAGTTTCTATCCGTCGCTGCGAGTTGCGTAGTTTCTTTTAGGACCCATTGATATAACCCTTGCGTTATAAACAGTTGAATAGAGAATAATTAAGGTTTTGATTTCATCGTGAAAGTCAGGATTATTGTATTTGATAAATATTGAATTTTTCATCAGTTTAAAATGCACCAAAGGTTTCCTTTTGAATACATGACTCAACAAATTGTTCAAATGATTTAGGAATTTTGTATTTATGCTTGAGTCTTGAGTTTATATTTACACGAACCATGACGGCGGTCATCTTTACGCGTACCACACTAGCGCCGCGCTCGAGAAATCTAGCATTTCGATGCGTTATTGTTATTGTAAATCCGACAGAAAATTGCTAGTTTTTGGTGAAGTCAATGTACAGGACTTTGGTCTCCTTATGTCTATTCTCCATGCATCAATCTTTGACAGCGTGGACCCCATATTTCAGATGTAGACGAGTCAGCTGATAGAGCCTCGATTAGTGGCCGCCAGACTTCGCATTGTCGTGCCCATCGCAAAAATACCGACCGAACTGGCAAGCGGAACCGGAGTTGACACTTAGTTGGAATTTTTCTTTTTGCATCTTTTATACTCAAATAATGTACATAAACGTACTTTACTGTCAGCTCTTGCATTTCTCAAAGTTTGAGGCCGATATTTTACTTATAAAAAAAGTTCTTAGGTTCAAAAAATGCACCCAGTTTTAATTTCTTCTAAAATAATTTTTTGCGAAGTTCTTCCTCGAATAAGGTACATAAACGCAGTTTATTGTCTTCTCATACATTTTCCAAAGTTTCAGCCCGAAATTTTATTTACAAAAAAAGTCCTTAGATTCAAAAAAAAATTCGGAAAATTGAAAAAGTGAGGTCGGCAATGTAGGTATTTGGCTGTGTCACATACCCTTAAGAGCAAATTATCCGATCCCGAATGTAGATATATCACTTGCAAGGTTGAAAAATGCTAAATATTTTTCCCGCCTTGATGCTAATGCTGGGTTTCATCAGATTAAATTGACAGAAGAAAGTCAATCTTTAACCACAATCATAACTCCATTTGGTCGTTTTAAATTCACGCGTTTACCTTTCGGCGTTAATTGTGCTTCGGACTATTTTTCTAAAATGTTCAATGAACTTCTTCATGACATTCCAAATATAATCATTCCTGTCGACGACGTTTTAATTTTTGCGGATACTGTAGAAAAGCACGATCAAACTTTACGACTAGTATGTGAGAGACTTACAAAAGAGGGTATAACTTTAAATAAAAGTAAATGCATCTTCGGGGTAACTAAGATTGAGTATTTGGGACATGTTATTTCTGGGAATGGAATTGACATCAGTCCTGAAAGAGTTTCTGCAATTCTTGAATTCCCAATACCAGATAGTCTTGAATCTTTGAGGCAGTTTTTGGGTATTGTCAATTTTGCGGGAAAATATATTCCCAATAAATCGCAGTTATTAGAACCTTTGAATTCCCTACTAAAAGACGGTGTTCAATATATATGGTCAGATGCACAACAAAAATCCTTTGAGGCCGTAAAAAGTCATCTTTTAAAAGCTCCGACTTTAGCTCTTTTTGATCCTGATAAGCAAACAATTATTCAGGCTGATGCTTCTAACTTTGGGATTGGATGCGTGCTTATGCAAGAAAGCGATTGTGATAGGAGGGTGGTAGCTTACGGATCTCGCACATTGACGCAAACGGAGCAACGCTACAGCCAAATTGAAAAAGAGGCTCTTAGCTTAGCGTACGGAACAGACAGGTTTAAGGAATATGTAACAGGAATCGACATTACGTTGGAAACGGACCACAAACCTTTGTTACAAATTTTACAGACGAAACCCTTAGATGATCTCACTCCTAGATTGCAGAGAATTCGGATCCGTTTAATGCGCTTTAGCTATAGGGTAGTATATGTACCTGGCAAACAGCTGGTTTTAGCAGACTCTTTGTCTAGGAATCCGAGGCGTAGCCACGATGACTTATGTGATGACCTTGAAGCCGAAACTCGTAATTATGTAAGACTTATTATTGATTCTTTGCCTGCGACAGAAGGCCTGTTGGGAAAAATAAGAACTGAACAAGAAAATGATTTTATTTGTCAGAAGCTTAAAGGTTTTTCCCTTAGAGCTTGGCCAGATAGAGATCGTTTATCTGACGAGTTGGTTCAGTATTATGCATTTAAAGACAATATTTCTTACTCCGAACAATTTCTCCTTTATAATACTCGTTTGATTATTCCACCTTCTTTACAGTTGGATATTGTAAACAGACTGCATGAAGGCCACTTAGGCATCAGTAAATGTAGGGAAAGAGCTAAGTTATCGGTCTGGTGGATTGGCTTGAGTACGCAATTGCAAAATATAATCACAAATTGTCCAAAATGTATAGAAGAAAGAATAAATCATAAGGGCATCTTTGTATCAGATACATTTCCCAATAGACCTTGGCAGAAAATATCACTAGATTTATTTAAACATAAGCACTGGTATTTAATTGTTACCGACTACTACTCACGATTTATCGAGATTGAGATGTTACGATCTTTAACTGAAACAGACGTGATAGAGATATGTAAGCCTATTTTCGCGCGGTTTGGAATCCCTGAAATCGTTCGTAGTGACAACGGTCCGCAATTTTGTTCAAGGTTTAAAACTTTTGCACGCGAATATGACTTCAAGCATGTTACTAGTTCGCCAAAATATCCTCAAAGTAATGGGTGTATCGAAGCAGCCGTGAAAATAGCTAAAGCCCTAATTAAGAAATCGGATGATGTGAGTCTCGGATTGCTGGCATACCGTACTACACCCCTTGAAAATGGTTATTCACCTGCTGAGTTAATGTTCGCTAGAAGAACTCGTTCTACATTGCCGGTTATTCCAAGTAAGTTAGGCACTTTTCCCGATCATGATTTTGTTCAGGGGATAGAGAAAATAAGAAAAGAAAAGCAGGCGAATAACTATAATAAAAGACACAGGTCTAGGAACCTATCTCCGTTGAAGATAGATGATTCGGTATGGATCACGGATTTGAGAGAGTATGGAACCATATCAAAGATAGACAAATTACCTAATTCTTATTGGGTGCAGACAGAGAAGAGTTGTGTCCATAGAAACAGATGGAATTTAATCCCTGCTCCATACCGGAAATCAAAGAACATAGCCAACGATATAGATGGTCCTTCTGCAATGGATGTTCCTACAGACGGTGCGCGAGAACAAAATGAAATAGAGCTGACCGACGGTTATCAATATGATGTAAACGAGCGTGAGAATAATTTAAACGAGCGTGAGTGAGAAGATTGTATTCAAAACGATGTTGCAGTTGATATAAATGTGAATAGAAGACCTATAACAGAAAGTAAGCGACCTACGTGGCTGAAAGACTATGTACCATGAAACAGATCTTTCAATAAAAGAATAAAGGGAAGATGTTGTATCAGCATGCACAGACGGCTCACCATACTATGGTAGAATATGGGGGAACGGGGGTGAGGATGGCGTCGCCTGTGCTAGCACGTACACGTCTACTCGGTTACTTATAACAATAAAGTGATATATATATATATATTTATTGTAATAGAACCCATAACAAATAGTTACTAACAAAACACAAATCATGTCACTGGGATCTCTTTTAACGAGGTACAGAAGGTGGGTCCCGTGGTTCAGAATGATTTGTTCTCGATCACGTTGCGTTTTCGACAGCACCCGCTCGTCTTGTTAGCCGTCATCACACAAATGTATCGGCAGGTAAGAATAAATAAAAATCAACATGACTTTCAAAGAATTTTGTAGAGGAAGGATCCATCTCTTCCAATTCAGCATTATCGACTAAAACCAATCACCTACGGTACTGCCTCGACTCCATATTTAGCCACGCGGGTCTTGCGACAAATCGGGGAAGACAGCAAGGCCGAGCACCCTCTTGCAAGTAAGGTCATCATAAGAGATTTTTATGTTGACGATTTGCTCACTGGAACAAGCTCTATTGAAGGGGCACAACGTTTGAAAGAGGATATCACAAATCTTCTCTCTCCTGCAGGACTCGAACTTTGAAAATGGGCTTCCAACGAACCCAGTATCTTCAAGGAATCTACTCTTTCAAACACAGAACGAGCTATACAGGTTGACAAGGATCCGAAAACATTAGGATTACTTTGGAATCCCAATAAGGACGAATTAAAATACTGCGTCATTGAGAGTTCTCAACAAAGGGCTACGAAGAGGACTGTTTTATCTACAATCGCTAAAATCTTTGATCCGTTAGGCCTCGTGGGTCCAGCTATTATCCGCGCTAAAATAATCTTACAACGATTATGGGAATTACAACTCGATTGGGACGAAGCTCTTCCTCAAGATTTGCATACACTCTGGATGGACTTCAGTAATCAGCTACAGGCATTAAACGACGTCTCAGTACCACGATTCGTTGTCTGTCAAAACCAGGTCAACGTAAAACTTCATGGATTTTGTGATGCTTCGGAGGCTGCATATGGAGCATGTGTATACATCAGGTCGACTCATGAAGCTGATCAGCAGACGATCAGATTATTGTGTGCCAAATCAAAAGTGGCTCTGCTGAAAAAGATTACACTGCCACGCCTCGAACTTCAGGCTGCACTGCTTCTTGCACAATTAATTGAAATAGTGAATGCCTCCCTAGAATTGAAGGTGGCAGAAACCTATCTATGGTCTGATTCTACAATAACGTTGCGCTAGATAAAATCATCTCCCAATCGATGGTCGACATCCGTTGCGAATCGGACCAGTGAGATACAGGAACTCACAAATGGCAACTGGAACCACGTGTGGTCCGAAGAGAATCCAGCCGATCTTATTTCCAGAGGAATCAACCCTGAAGATCTTCGAGGCAACAAACTTTGGTGGGAGGGGCCGGCGTTGCTAGTACAGCCCACACAAACGTGGCCGATTGAAGCGAATTGTCCAATTAGTGAAGAAGCACCCGAAAGAAGAAAATATGAGCGAACTCTTATTGTAACTGCGAATGAGGATTTCAAATTACTTGAAAGGTACTCCACGTTACCCAAGCTAATTCGAATCACAACGTATTGTCTGCGTTTCATTCACAATCTTAAGGTAGCTAGAGCACTTCGAGTTGTGGGTCTCCTAACTGTGGCTGAGAGAGACAGGCCATTGACGTGCCTCTTGAAGCTCGCCCAGACTCACGAATTTTCATGCGAACTGAGGGATCTTGTAAGCTCAAAACAGGTGTTAGATAAAAGCAAATTAATCCCTTTAAATCCATTCATCGACCGGTTCGGTCTGCTCAGAGTGGGCGGGCGCTTAATCAACGCTTCGATACCATTTGAACAAAAGCATCCTGTAATCCTCGCTCCGAGCAATCCTCTTACGAAACTTCTTATTGTATACGAATATTGTAAATTATTGCACGCAGGATGTCAAACAGTAGCTTCATCATTGAGAACTCGATTTTGGATTTTATCATGTAAAAATATTGTCAGAAGTGTAATAGAAGAATGTGTTAGGTGTTTTAGAGTTCAACCAGTGTCTCCCGAGTATATTATGGGAGATTTACCATCAGCGCGCGTCACGCCCCAACGTCCGTTCATGACATGCGGTGTCGATTATGCTGGGCCGTATTATCTTATCGACAAACTGCGTGGCCGAAATGTAACTAAGGCATACATTTGCATTTTTGTGTTTTTCGTCACAAAGGCGGTCCACATCGAATCAGCGCGCGATCTCAGCACTAATGCATTTTTAAATTGTTTCTATCGATTTGCCTAACTTTTGACTTTGGCGATTTTTTGTATTTTTAGACTTAGTGCGATTTGAATTCAATCATTCTTGTTTGTATCATCACTTTATATGTAATTTTTCTTTTGCAACATTTTTTTAATAATTAAGTTTAAGGCATCTTTGTTTTTTTTTTTAATTTGAACATATGAGCCCGAATTTTTAAAACAGCACGTCACAACTTACTTGTGCGCGCAAACATAAATCTTTCAAAATATGCGCGAAATATTTCAAATCTTTGTAAAATCTGTAGAAAGTTATTGCAATTTTGTCAAATCTTTGTGAAAACTTCTACATCTATCCGAAATATTTTGAAAACCCAGGAAAAGTTTGGGTAATCAGTGAAATCGTTGTGCCATCTTTGAAATATTTGTGAAATCTTTTAAAATATGAATTTTATACCTGTACTTATGATTCATCATACACTATTTATTGTTTATGCATTATTTATGTTCAATTTTTACTTAGTATAATAATATTATACTATGTACAAATTGTAACACTCAATATGATAACTCTATGCTCCTTCCTCCCTATACAAAAAAAGGCTTTCCCGCTTCTGCCTAAGAAATGGTTTAGCTCGTATGAGGCTTATAGAATGCCTGTCTTCCATTAGCATGCATTTAAAAAATATTGGAAAGAATGAAAAAGGTGGGATTTATCAGAAAATATTTTTTTCGCGTTTTTTTAAATTTTAAGAAAAACTAAGAAATATTTTTGAGAAAAACTCCACCTTTCTCGGATATGTTTTTTGACACTTTCTGCTTATATGAGAGAGATGTTTTATCAGTTTTATTCTGGCTAAACCATTTTGGAAGTCGGAAGAATATTTTTTTCTTTGAAAAATAACTTTTTAATTTTTCTCGTCAACGATGTAAAATATCGCAGAAGAGCAAGATGTGTTTTTCACATAAATTTTTCAGATATGCAGACTTGTATATATTTTAACAATTTTTTCGTATCTGTCGTTATTTACTAGAATAATTAAGAAATTGTATTTCATGAAGAAACAATCTCGCAACAGAAGTTATTCAGTTCACATAAAACTGACATGATAAGTTTCTTTTGAAAGTAAAAATTCAACAAGAAATTGGCAAAAAATGTAAATTTGATGTTTTTCAGCGAATCTACTTTTATTATTTTCAAAATAAACGACGATACAAAAATCCGGGAAGAAATTTTAAGTAATTTAATTAGGTGACAATTTATAGAGGTTTAAAGAAAAAAAAAATTTTTTCTAAAAAAGTACAAAATCCAAATACGCATAACTTGATAGAATTTTTTTGGCGCAAATCAGAAAATCATGTAACGCTTAGTTTTCTCTAAAGAAAACATAATTTGTCCCCGAGAGATTCTGCGACTTCATGTGTAGAACCTGCCTGTTTTGAAATGGATTTAGTCTTGGTTATTGCTAACTATATAATAATTATATTGCACCTTTCTTGGCACTTTTAATTAATAGTACCAAATCCTAATAACAGACTCTGGAGAAGAAGCTCAGCTAATAAAAGAAAAATCCAGGCCCTCTTTTCCTCCGAATCACTTGCTCAGGCGAGCATCCTCAGGTCTTACCGCACCTTTGCAACAAAAAAATCCAGCGAAAAACCTGAACAAGATCGAAACTACGAGGAATAAACCTCATATTATTAAACAAGAGGTTCTCAGTAATGTACGTATTCTTCCTAATGAATATGTGTATTCAGGGTGGCTGTTGGGAGGTGAAATAAATTGATATTTTTTAAGACCGGGAAAAAACAAATAAAAATCGAGAAATGACAGTTAATTAATTTTCAGACCAGAATTTTGCAAATTTGTAGTAGAAATTAAATTGCTCAATTCTTAAAGAGTTAAATTGGCAATTCTTTCGAGTTTGAGAAGTTTAACTTGTAACATATGTTCATCGCTAATTAATCACTAATAACTTAGTTTAGAATGCGCAATTCTAAAGCACTTGTAAAAATTTGTTATTTTCAGAGCTAATTTCTAATCGTTGTCATATTTTAACGTTTGTAAGCCCGGTATTGAATGCTTCAAAAGGTTGTCTGCTCACCTGGGAAACCTGGTTTGGTCAAGGAATTTTTATATACCTGAAAACCCCTAGAAATGTCGGATTTTTTAAATCAGGGAATTTTTAGAGAAATTGTTTCGTATTTTTTTTATTTCGCAATCTAAAAAGTTTACAATTCAAAGGCATGTGATGTTTACAGTAGTAACCACACCAGTTCCCCAAGGTTATTCTCCACAGTAGTAAGAAAAATATTTATTATTGTGAAACAAAACCTGCGGGAAACTAATGTAGATAAGGTGGTATCGTGTTGTTAATTAAAGCATGCAAAAAAGAGGCACGAAGGAACATTTATCTACTCCCAGACTTCTATAATTATGAAAAAATTATTTTTAAAGGAATTGCTCATAATGATAAAAATTTTAGAGCTGGTGAACGTTCTTTAATGCCTTTACATACTCAATTTTTTAAGTCGATATCTACTTTCATATGGATAGTGTAAACAAAATGTCGACAATGTAGGAATCTAGTCACGTGATCCATGTCTGATATGCTGTGAAGTTTACAATTTTAAAGTATTCAATTAGGTTTTTTCACTCCAACCACCAGCTAACTTCACTTCATTGAGTGCTGAGGGGAAACAATAGACCAAATGCATGGGACAAAACTTTATTTATGTTATATCTCCGTAATAAGTAATAATGATTGTTATTTTAATATTTCATTACATAGAAATTGAAAAATAAAAACTAATTTCAAGTGCATTTATATAAAACAAATTACTTTTTACGAAGATATTGACAAGAAAGGCGAAAATGCACTATGGCGCCGACCCCCCTCGCCCTAAGCTACTGTGTCTATGAAGAGTTGACACCATTCACTTAATATGACCTTAGTTATCTCACTCTAATGGTTACGTAGTTTCCCTCTTACTTGACCTAGAGCAGATAACGCTGAAGAGTGGACCCAAAAATGTAGCACGTGCGAGTATGAAGAAAATTTGGAACTCGTGGAGTTGACGCCCTTCACTTTCATATGAACTTAAATATCTCACTCTAATGGTTACGTACTTTCCCTCTCACCTAAGCTAGACCAGATAACGCTGAAGAGTGGAACCAAAAAATGCAGCACTTGCTTGTATGAAGAAAATTTGGGACTCGTGTGATGACTATGAGCATCTTACGCCCTTCACTCTATGTGACCTCAATTATCTTGCTCTAACGGAGACACACTTTTGTATCTATATACTAGAGGTGAAGATTTTTAAATGAAAGCATAACATTGTACATTTTAGTTTAGTCACATTTATTGATCAAAATAATTTGGAAAATACAATACACATAATAATCAGTATATATTACATATGTGACGTGCGCCGAAGAAAGGGGGCTTACTCTGGAAAGCGAGATTTTCCAGCACGAGCGGTCGAAGTCGACCCGATAGACGCGACTTTTAGAAGAGAGGGAAGACCACGAATTCTTCCCTCTCCGCTTGCCACTAAATTCTCACGCATATAGCGGCGCTGCTCACGGACGGGGTATAGATGAGACGCGGAGATGTAGTGGTGAGTGGTGGGAGGTGTTTCACGGGATCTCGAGCTCTCGAGCGAAAGCACGATTTCTCGGGTACCTATCAACTCAATTATTAGCAATAATAACGCTCGGAAATTTTTTTCGATGGTTTCATTAAAAAGAGCAACTCAAAAACTATCGAAAGGTGTAAAAACCTCGATTTCGATTTTTCCAGAGTAAGCCCCCTTTCTTCGGCGCACGTCACATATAGTTCAAGTAGACGTATGCAATGTAAAACATTTCCATAATAATACAACATTGTTAGTTGAACGTGATTCTTGTTAGTACATTTTTTCGTACAATAGAAGTTACATGGGTTAATAATACACCACCAATCTCATGATAAATAATATCAATATAATAGTCATTGAATTTCGATGATAAATGTTCATACATTAGATTTTTAAACACGTCACACTTTTCGTGGTTCATTAACTCAAAAATAAAATTCTCAGATCGTTCGACTATCTTCATAGAAATACAATGTTCGGTTAATAATTCTACAATTCGTGACACACAATCCTCTACCAAAATGAGTAAAGCTTGAAGCATTCCAAAATATTCATTCGCACAAAACATAATATTTTTCAAACTAATAAAGCCAGCTTTTTTCATAGCCACTGCAGGTACACAAACTTTTTGTTTCTTGTTTTTACAAGAATTTTCACCATCCTCACAATCATTCTCGGGAACAGGTGTTTTGTCAAAAAGAATAGTCTTTTCAACGTAGGACGTCGTGAACTTCACTATGTAGTCATTAATCTCGAGTGGTTCCAGCTCTGACATTGAATAGCCCTCAGATTCAAAGTAGGTGCTTATGAATTTAAATTGTTGTTGGAATTTGGACCATGTTGCTTCCCCAAATGTGATTCCTTGTAGCTTGTTAGACACAATTTTTACAATAGGTTGAAAACTGCCATCCGACTGCACTTCAAGACCAACAATAGCATTTTTACTGCATGAGTTATTGAGTGCGTACAGTGTGGTTAAAATGAGATGTTTGTTTGTCTTGCGTGATGCATCCACTTCAGTCATGTGAACTCTTTTTTCAGTAACAGCAGTAGAATTAGTAACAGTGAAAGAGGAAATTTCAGCTCCTTTTTCAACACCAGTCATAGTTTGCGACATTGTAGGTACTGATTCAAAGATACAGAGAAACTGATTCTTAGCTGACTACTCAGAGATCTTAAGTACAAGGGAAAAGAGACATTATGGGGTGGGAGGAATACAAGTCTAGACACGATTCTTAAGCGGTGCTTGAATGTTATTAGTTCAAAGTAAAAATAGTGGAGATTCAAATACCAAATCAGAATAATGCTTTAATAATTAACCTTACTGTATAGGTATAACTCTATGATTGAAGCAAATGTTTAGAATTTTTCATTTTTATTCTTCAAATCACAGTGACACATTCATAACGAATACCAAATCATGAATAATGACACAGTGGGTGAAGAAGAAGGCTATTCACAGGTTTTAAGGTCTAAAGATCAGTCGAAAAGATTTTCAAATAGAAAAGTCGTGGAGGCGTTATGGTAATGGACCCCATTCCAGGATGGAAATTAGACTTGAGTATATGCCGTTACCCATAGGTTTGAAAGAGAAAGATCTTTTTGGTAGAAGCGTTGGAATGACATAGGAAAAGTGAAAGGGTCATAGATAATAGTTGTCTTCCGTAACATTTTTCCGAAGGTTTCATTTTCGGTGGAACATCAGTCTTAGCTATATGCTCTCCCACAAGAAAAGACTCTCATGGCCAGTCGATGACTGATGAAGCTGTTGAAAGTCTCTCAGAAGATCTACATGATGCTCAACCACAGGGTAGGAATGAGAGTGAGATTTTAGCCCCCTTTATAATAAAAATAGACGAGAGTGACCAATATGTAAGAATATTTGACACAAACGGGCGAAAATTAACTTTTAAAATTGTACCTTCTGGGGAGAACAATGCTGTTAATTGGTTGGAATTAGCCTTTTTAGAGTTATATAATTATATAGTCTCGTGATGTAAGGAAACAGATTTAGTAGGCATTGTGTTTGGATCGGATGGGTTTAGCAAAGGAGTTGCCTGGAAAGCCTTTTTACCCCTCAAAGATCTGCATTTTGAAGACTTGTAGAAATTAGTAGAATCAGTAGTTCAAAGTGCAGGAAAAGGCCGTGTGAAGCTAGCTAGCAAAGTTTTTAAAAAATCGGTTTACACTATAGCTAACAACAACAATAACATGTGTCTACCACAGGCTATCGTTGTAGCTATTGCTAATGCAAATCGTTAGTCCCATCCGAATAATATTCATTTTAAAACAGAGTATAGAAGTATAAGCGACAGAGATAAGCTCAAAGTACAAATTAAGGCAGCTGAAAAGCTTACTAGAGATGCTGGTGTAATAATACCAGATATTGGATGTGGCCTGCTTGAACTGATCACATATCAAAAATATCTGACAAAAGTTCAGATTGCAATAACAGTTTTCAATTTTTAAGATTTCGGAAAAGGGAGAGATAAGGCTATTTACGAGGGTAGTTCGGAAATAACAAATACAGGTAGTGAGATCAAGCACAATATTTATTTACTTTATGAAGGTCATCCAAATTTTCATTATAGTGCTAAACTAAATTTAGTCGGGGCTGGGGCAGCGCAAAGGTTTTGTATACCATGTAATAAGGCTCACTTTAGACAAACTGATCACAGGTGCACAATGAAATGTGATACTTGTTTTAGTTCCCCATCATGTATTGCAACTCTGTAATGGTTGTTCAAAGTTACTTAACTCTGAGAAAACCGAAAAAGGGGAGGTACATAAATGTGGCTTCTCTGATTGCACAACGTGTAAGAAACTTTGTCCAATCAATCATTTTTTTTATGGCACCCCTAGAAACTGAAAAAGATAAAAGAGGACAGCCGAAAACTAAAAAAGTGGCTTACATTTTCTATGACTTCGAAACACAGCAGTGTAAGGAAGTCAAAGGTGACGAATCAACAAATATTCACAAACCTAATTCATGTGTAGCACAGCAGGTTTGTGAAGATTGTATGAGCGATCCGGATCCCAACGTAAAATGTCAATGGTGTGGTGTGCGCCAGTATATTTTTGATAAGGATCCTGTGGCTCAGTTCACTGAGTTCGCTATTCGTGATTTGAAGCATTTTGATGAGCCCGTTTGCATAGCACATAATGCGAAAGGTTTCGATGCGCAATTCATTCTTAGAGAACTCATTAAGAATAGAAGTACTAATGAACCGCCAGAGCTTATTTTAAATGGTACTAGCGTAATTTTTCTAAAAGTAAAAAAAACACGGTTTATTGATAGCCTTAATTATCTACATATGCCATTAGGGAACGTACCCATACTACGTGACGCGTTTTTCTTTCGTTTATATCGTTGTATCCTCTTTAGCTGCATGGAAATTTTATGCTTATCTTTATTTAAACAAAAGAAAACGCGTCTCGTAGTATGCGTACGTTCCCTTAAGTGCTATGCCTGCAGCCTTTGGTTTAGAAGAGGCAAAGAAAGGTACATTTCCGCACCTCTTCAATACGCTGTAGAATGAGATATATGTAGGTAAATTACCAGCTAAACATTTTTACTTCCCAGATACGATGTCCTTAGAGGGCCGTAAAGAATTTGACAAGTGGTACGAAAAATTGATTGAAACTAATTACATTTTTAATTTCAAAAATGAAATTAGAGCGTACTGTATAAATGACGTTGATATTCTTCGTACTGCTTGTCTAGCTTTCCGAGAATTATTCATCAAGGTAACTAATGTTGATCCTTTTGTCGAAAGCGTCACCATTGCATCAGCTTGCTCAGTAGTTTTTAGGAAAAATGATTTAAAGTCCGACATAATAGGTTTCCTACCAACTGGGGGTTATAGGTAAGCAAATAAATAGTCGAAAAAGGCTATCGAATGGCTTTTGTCTGTAGAGCGTGAATTAGACTTAGAAATCATTCATGCTGGCCGAACACTAGAATACAGACTACCTGAAGGTGTATTAGTTGATGGTTATTATGAGGATACGCTTAGAAATAAAAAACTGTTTATCAGTTTCACGGTTGTTACTGGCACGGTTGTCCCAGGTGTAATCAAACTAATCGTCATAAAATAATAGGTTTCGGTAAAAATTCTGAAAGCATGAGTGACCGTTTTGAGCGTACACGGACACAGACTGAACGACTTCGAGAAAAGGGTTACGAAGTATTTGAGATGTGGGAGTGTGACTTTGATAGGTTAAAATCCAGAGATCCTGCATTAAGAGAGTTCTTAAAAGACCATCTTCTTCTAATGCATGGTGCTCTTAATCCTCGCGATGCTTTCTATGGGGGAAGAACAGGAAATACATTTTCCTATTATAAGGCAAGAGACAATATAAAAATCTCTTATTTGGATGTTTGTTCCTTATATCCATTTATATCAAAATATAGAAAATTCCCCATAGGTCACCCAAAAGTTTATATTGGTGATGAGTGTAAGGAATTAACTGGACCAGATAATGATTTAACTAATGTCGAGGGTCTTATCAAATGTAGGGTATTACCACCTACTAATAGTTATTTGCCTGTTCTTCCTGTTCGTATGCACGGTAAACTGATGTTCCCTCGGTGCAGAACTTGCTGTGAATTGCAGTTACAGCAAGATTGTCCACATGCCGATAGTATCATTGAGAAAGAAATAGGGGGAACATGGGTTTCTGATGAGCTAAAAGTAGCTGTCGAAAATGGGTACAAAATCACCTCGGTTTTTGAGATTTGGCAATATGAGACAACTCAGTATGACCCGACCTCAAAAATCGATGTCTCTTTGTACAATATATGAATAGATTTTTCAAGCTTAAACATGAAGCCAGCGGATATCCTTCTGATTGTACCACTGAGAAACGTAAAAAAGCATGTGTGAAAAAATTTTTTCAATTAGAGGGCATTCAGATTGATCCGGAAAACATAAAAAAATCCTGGTTTACGATCACTGGCTAAGCTCTGTTTAAATTCTTTCTGGGGTAAATTTGGACAACGTCAAAATATGCCAAAAACTGAAATATTAGATACCCAAAAAGCTTTAATTGATATTATTGGAAGTCCAGATAAAGTTCTCACCAATATCTTACCAGTAGACCAGGAAAATATTTATGCATCTTGGATGTGTAAAGACGAAGCTGTAGCCCCATCGCCTGTTACTAATGGAGTTATAGCCGCATACACAACAGCGCAGGCCCGTTTAAAATTGTATGGTTATTTGAAAAAACTAGATCGTCGTGTTCTCTATTTTGATACGGATTCTGTCATTTTCGCTAGTAAAAATGAGGCAGGTGAATATTACCCAGATACAGGATGTTTACTAGGGGACATGACAGATGAGCTCGAAGTTTATGGTTCGGGAAGTTAAATTGAAACTTTTGTCTCGGGTGGACCTAAATTTTATGCCTTTAAAGTACGGTCACCTGATGGTAAGCAGCATCATGTTTGCAAAGTGAAAGGCATTACTATAAATTATAAAAACTCTCAAATCATGAACTTCGACTCTATATGCGATCTTGTGGTTAATAAGACTTCCCCGATAAATTTACATTATAGAGCCATTCGTAGAACTGAATATCACCACGGAGTCACCAAAAATGAACATAAAACCTGTAAACCTGTTTACACTAAAAGAAGGCTAATTGATAATCATGACTCTCTCCCTTTTGGTTACATACAGTATAAATAGGTCAAAACAGACTATCCCTCCGTAATTGATTTATTTATAACTTCTAAAGGCTAAAATGAATTATCTCTCATTCCTACGCTTTGTGTGAAAACTATCTCAGCGTTGAATGAAAAATGTGTAGGTAAACTCGTTTCACTTAATTTTAATTATATATAAAATTTCTGTATTTTAATAATGAGAACATTTACTCTTTATGCTTTCAGAAATGATCTTCCAATCATTTGGAGGCCCTATAATGCGCTGTGACCAGAGTGTATTAGAGGATACAATGTTCTGCTGCAGCCAAACAGCTCTGGATATCACGCCGGAAAAAATCATGGCGAGTCATGAATATGATGACTACATGTGCATAGGGTCACAAAACTTCACTTTCAGTGATCCTACTCTCTTAAAATTCAAAATTGATCAAAAAAAATTCTATGATTAATTCATCCCACAATAGTTGTTCAATTATTAAAAAATTATGAATATCCTGATCAATGCACAATCATTATGTACAATCATGAATTAAAATAATTAAATAAAAATGTATGTTTATAATATGAATAGTCTAATTTCACTAATTATCCTTCATAGTTGTAGCCCCTATCCTGAATATAGCTGAAAACAATCTTTTTCGGCGAGGGGGGTGGGCGACGACGACCGCGGCGGGGCGGTAGGGAACACACCTCTATAAGCTGAATTCTAGGCGTGTGGAAAGGCACTTCAAAAAAGCTGATGAAGGACGTGCTGGTTCAGGGGTATTAGCCCATAACCCTGACATCGCGAAAAATTAGCTAATTAAAAAAGGAAATAATTTTTTTGAAATATCAATAAGCGAATTGCAAAAATACTCACAGTATGAGTACAAAAGCCAACTAAGATTCATTCTAGCGGTATGAATATTTATCAGTAAATATAAATTACAAGGATTGACTGATGATGTATCACTATTCAACATGGACACGTGCTGGAAGCATCCGTTCACGTCACTAATATGTGGTCCAACAGGTTGTGGTGAAACTTTCTTTGTAAAAAAGTTTCTCCAAGATCTCAACCGAATGTGCGATACACAAATTGATCGAATAATTTTATATTATTCAGAGTGGCAAACAGCTTATAAAGAATATGGAAAAGAGATAGAGTTTCGTGAAGGATTACCGCAATCTTCTGATTATTCCAATGATTCAAAGCCTAAACTTAATTCTCGACGATTTAATGAGAGAATCTTCGAGTAGCACAATTGTAGATCTTTCTACTAAAGGAAGTCATCATACAAATTTGAGTGTAATTTTCATTTCTCAAAATCTTTTCCATCAAGGGCATGGTCAAAGAGATATTTCTCTAAATGCAAACTATATTGTCACGTTCAAGAATCCTCGAGATCGGGCTCAAATTCAACATCTTGCGCGCCAGATTTGTCCTGAAGACCCACGGTTTATACAAGAAGCCTATCACGATGCAACTTCTCAACCGCATGGCTATTTGATTCTAGACTTAAAACAATCAACTCCTGACAATTGTCGCTATCGCACAAGTATATTTCCGGACGATCCTTATCAGTACGTTTACATACCAGTGAAGAGTATAAAGGGGAGAAACAGTGATTGTCAAGTTCCAGTTGCACATTTGTGATGACGCCGAAAGGTTGCAAGTCAATAGGCAGGAAGAATGCCATAGTTTTACATGCCCTTTGTCATCTAAATCCAGATCAACGACAGGCAATACTAAAAATATCTGATGTCAAACTCGTAAAGTTTATTTGTGAGTGTGACTTAAATATCTTGTTGGGAAATTTTCCTCTTTAAGATGGTCAGAAGCTAAAATTGAAAAAACATAGAAAGACACTACGAAAGTTAGTTGAAACGCGCGGCACATGAAAAAGCGAGAAAAAATTTATTGTTCAAAAAGGTGGACTTCTGCCTCTGCTGATTGGACCAATCATTGGTGGTTTGCTCTCCAATTTGTTCGAATCTTCTTCGTAGAACTTTCAATAATATGGAGCATACAAGAAGAATGGTACTGATTCCTAGCGAGCAAGTGGACAAAATTAATCAACAAATGCAGACGATAAATCAGACATCTTTACATAACAATAATAATAATAATGATTCGCCGGTTATACCATCGATACCTGGTGCAACTACACAGACTCCTGGAAACAATCTTGGTAGATAAGATTCTGAAATGAGTCGAATCTTCTTCTCGCCTTTTCCGTACGATAAACGTGAAAGGTGGAAAGACTACAGTCAAGTGTTGAAAAAATTTCTCTTCTTTGTCGATAAAAGTAGGAAATTAACTGCTGAGAAAATGGATTATTCTGAAAATACAGATAATGATTCCCATGAGTTTATGCCTGTAAAGGATATTATAGCTAATGTATCTAAATCTTTTCGGTCTAAAAGTACATTATTACTCAATCACCTAACAAAGCCTGACTTTGCCAACAGAATAAAATGGGATAAATATGGCTCGGTGATCATTGCCGGAAAACGAATTGAACATTCAAACATTACAGATCTCGTTAATGATGCATTGATGTATAGAAAAAGTGCTAACCCTCCAGGAAGAAGTCACTTTGCCCGTATACTTCAAGAGCTTGGCACACCGCGAGAGCTCGTGAAAAATCATGAATATTGAATATGAATATTGTACTCAAGCTAAGCAGATACAGCGCGACATCAACTACCGATTGAACCAAGAATCTCTCATAAAAGATGATGAAAATACTGAGGATGAGGTCAGAATCAATAAAACTCTTACAACTCCTAATAATTCAATTCGTGAGAGGAGTCGCAGTAGAATTAGAAGAAGTAGCCGTCGAGAGAAGGTACAATATGGTTCAGGAATGCTAACCAAGTGGCAATCTTTTATCCTAAAATGAAACTACTTAAAGAAATATACTACAATTCTGGTCATCCTGCTTCCTACAGTGGAGCAAAAAAATTAACTCGTGCTACACGTGGTAAAGTATCTCGCACACAAGTACTTGATTGGCTGAAATCTCAGGACGCATTCACTTTACACAGGCCTATTCGACAAAAATTTCAAAGAGCTCATTACACAGTTTCCAATTTTGATAAGGTTTGGGAATGTGATTTAATTGACATGCTAACTGTTTCTTCTTATAACGATAATTATCGCTATATCTTAGTGGTAACTGATATCTTAAGTAAATTCGCCTGGGTTGAGACACTTCGAAATAAAACAACACTGGAGGTTAAAAATGCTTTTGAGCGTATTTTACAAAGAAGTAATCATCGTACTCCTTTCTGTTTACAATCAGACAAAGGAAAGGAATTCTTAGGAGCTTCGTTTCAAAAATATCTGACTGATAATGGGATAAAATTCCGCGTGACACGGGATCCTAACGTTAAAGCAGCCGTAGTCGAATGCTTCAACCGAACACTCAAAGAACGTATGTGGAGGTATGTTACGCACAAAAATACTTGACGATATATTGATGTTTTAGAAAAAATTGTGAGTGCTTGCAATAATACTAGACATTCTAGTATTAGAATGACAACGTCTGAAGTTAATTTATCGAATGCAGCCGAAGCTCGAGCAAATATTCATCAGTCGTGAGAAAGGTGTCTTTGAGAAAGGTTATCAGTCTGGCTGGAGTGAAGAATTGTTTGTTGTAAGGCGGGTCAATACAGGAAGAAGTCAAGCACCTTACATGTATGAGTTGAAAGATTTAGCAGAAGAAGAAATAGAAGGTGCTTTTTACGAACAAGAATTGACTGGTGTCAAAAATAAAAACATTGAGGAGGACGAATTTCAAATTGAAAAAATATTACAGACTAAAGGCAAGGGAAACAAAAAACAATTTCTTGTCAAGTGGGTGGGTTATCCTGACAAATTTAATTCGTGGATTCCAGCCTCAAATTTGAAAAACTTGTAAAAATGAATATCGATCAATTTTACCTCATTTTACCACGCACGGTGGTCAGGAAGGATGAATAGGTATGACAAAAATGGCAATAAAATCCGTTCGCGGGATGATATTCGGGCACGAATATACATCAAAAATCCGTTCGAATTGAAATCCTAGCTGATCCTGTTCTCGAGATATCGTAAAATTACGCATTTTAGCTATTTCATTATTAGAATTTCGTCTTAAATATAAGGTTGAGAGGATTTTCATTTGTCTCAGCCAAATTATTCTGTTTGTGTGAAAAATATATTGACGTCGTTCAAAACAAAACAGGCAAGAGGACGATGCTTTTGTTTCAAGATAACCTTTTATCTGAGTGCATAAAAGGCTAGGATCAGTCAGAAGATTTCGGGTGCTTCTTATCTTGTTTGTCTTTTGGAAATTTTTTATATTTTCCGTGTTAGAGATCACGTTTGAGTGGCAGGCTAACGGATAAATATGGCTTCTTCTCTACTAAAGAAGAATATAGATCATAAATGTGATCATGAAGAGAATAGGATGAAGGTATGTGCACCTTGTGGTAGAAAAATAATTTTCGGACGACAAAGATCACAAGATTTTCTTATATCTGAGTCCAACGAAGAATTGATCAGGAAATACATTAATATAAGTTTCGATACATCTAGTTCGAAATTTCCGTTAAGTATTTGTAGCTCTTGTCGTCATGCACTTGCTGATCGGGAAAAAAATATTTTCACAAGACCTTTACAAACTATGCCAAATTATGACGAGATAATTTTACCGAAAGAAACTAGAACGACTTTCAATTGTAACTGTTACGTGTGTCGAGTAGCACGATTTAAAGGTCATTCAAAACCTATAAAAGGTAGAGGGCACGTGCTCAATGTTTCCAATCAAATTGATGCATCTAATGGTCTCAATGGCACAAAAAATTTTCATGTTCATGAATCCGAACCGAGTAAAAAAGAATCAAGGGATTCGTTTGAAATGTGTAGAAAGTGCTTTCAACAAGTAGGTAAAGGTATTTATCATCCTTGTGCTTCTACTTCTAAGACCGAAAACAATGCTCGTGACAATGTGTTGAAAATAGTAGAAAAGTTACCTGAAAAGCAACAAAATCAAATTGTTGCTTCAATTTTGAAACGAAGAAGATGTAGTGTTGAAAAACAAGGTGAAGAAATAACTTTAAATACCCTGGGTTCCAAAGTAAGAGTAGCTGTAAATCCAAAACCAAATAAGCAAGTTGTTTTTCATGCCGAAAAATTAGACAATTTTCATGTAAACTCTGGTATTTCATGCAACCACATGAAAAAAATGACGAGTTTTTTGAGAAGCAGCGCAGGCAGGAAATCTGTTCCTGTATCTTACGAGCAAAACATATCGCAAAAATTAATAACTTTAGAAGACGTTTACAAGGATAAGGTTTTCCAGTTTGATACTGAAAACGACCAAAAAGAAAATAGGCCTGTGATTTGGGCAGATGCTGAAGAATTGCTGGACGCAGTCGTAGAAAAGCGGGGTCAAATTGGTATACCTAAAATAAAATTAATGGCGGACGGAGGACAGGGGTTTTTCAAAATTTCGATGACAATTTTGACTGAAGATTATTCTGCAATTACTGAAAGTACCAAAGGAAGTAATGGTAAAAAAGCTAAACTAACAAGTGTCCAGAAATTGATACTATTGTGCGTAGTGCCTCAAATAAAAGAAACCTATGAAAACCTCAATTTATTAGTTAAATTGACTAAAGTTAACGATATTCCCTTCAAATTTGTATCAGATTTTAAAGTTTTGCTGCTGGTGAACGGACAACAAACTGCATCAGCAACATATCCTTGTCCCTATTGTTTTGTTACTTTAAAAGAACTACGTCACGCACAAGACACGTCAAATAAAAATTCTGATGATATTCATGACGAAAGTGCTCAATTGAAGACATACGGAGATTTAAAAAAAGATTATAATAAATTTGAATCTCTAGGCAAAAATAAAATAAAAGCTAAAGATTGTCGTAATACAGTCAACCCTCCTCTCTTTGAAGAAGATGATGAACTATACGTCATGAAAAAATGTGTGATTCCCGAACTACACATTCTGCAAGGATTCGTGAATCATCTCTTCTGGAATGGTTTAGTTCCTATTTTGTCCGAAGAGATAGCTTTACTTTGGCCGAAAAAATTACATCTGATTTCAAAAAATTATCATGGCAAAGTTTTCGAGGGCAATGCTTGCCGAAGGCTTTTAAAGGAAGCAGATAAACTTCAAGATCCTGAAATTTGTGGGAAAGTCGGAAGAAAAGCAATAGATCCTTTCATCTCTGCGTTCAAAGCGATGGACAAGATTGTAAATAGTTGTTTTTCGATTAAAAAAAGTTGATGATGATTTAGATCAAAATTTGATGGAGCTGTCTGAAGCATTCAAAAGCACTGGTGTCTCTAAAACTTTGAAGATTCACGTGGTTTTGGATCACTTAAAGCAATGCCTTGAGTTTTTGGATAATGACGACGGGTTAGGATTATGGTCGGAGCAAGCTGGCGAGTCAGTACACAGTAAATTTTTGAAAGTTTGGGAGCGGTTCAAGATCAACTTCATCGAGGATCCTAATTACATAAAGAGGCTCAAAAAAACTGTTGTTGTATTTTCTTCAGGCAATATATAGATAAAAACATAGGTTTAGTGTGAGAAGCCCTTCAAAATTACTTGTGTTACTATTTTTTTCTGTATCATAGTTACGTCTTTCTCTTTATCAGGGTTTCATACAAAAGTGCAATCGAACTAAACTAAACTATAAATGTAATATACGTTCATATATATGACTTCCGCTCTATTTTTCAAATATGTAATTCACACAGCCAGGAGGGGTTCTACTTCATGGCGCAATCTCAATAAAACATATAACATGAAAATCTCTTCATTCATAACTAAATATAACATGATATTTTTGTATATAATACATAAATATATGTGTGTGTATACATATATATAATATACACGGGTGTGAAACACGCATATATTCATCTATTCTATACATACCTAGTATAAAAGTAATAATTATATATGCATTTAAATGCATGCTTAAGGTACAGCTCATTACGTTCCATTAGTGAAATAGCTGGAATACGTAATTTGACGATATCTCGTGAACAGGATCAGCTAGGATTTCAATTCGAACGGATTTTTAATGTATATTCGTGCCCGAATATCATCCCGCAAACGGATTTTATTGCCATTTTTGTCGTACCTATTCATCCTTCCTGACCACCGTGCACGCAATAGTAGTATGAAATATTTTCCCGAGAATACCACTTCCAATTTTATCACACAATTGCCATATGAGATACGTCTACAAGGACAGTGGGTCGTAGCACTCACAGAAATACAACTTCCTCGTACATTTCTTCATGTGAGACACGATGATTCATTTGAAAATCGTATTATTCTTATGAAAAGTGAGGCTGCAGGATATGAATATCCACAATATGACTGATGAAAATATTAAGGATAAGTTAGGAGATGTAATAGATCTTATTGCTCTGAGAGAAAAGAAGGATGGAGAGATGTCCCTTATGTGGAAAAAACCTCTTGTTAATTTCTTTCAAGCCGGTCTTTATGCAAATACTGTGTCTCTTTTAAATAATCTAGACAGTCTTCCAGAAATTAGTCAACATATTAGATTCAAATATGACAAATTTAAAAGTAGTTACGTAAGTATACAAAAACAGTGTGAAAAACTATATCTGACTGATCACCATTTTTTGGTACTTCGTGATAAATTATCACGTATTCTTGGATTTGCTCCGGATAATCTAATCCCACTTCAAACTAAAGAATACATCGCTAGACACCCACCTAGTCTATCAAGTGCTCTTCCGGATAAATTATTTATTTACTGCAATATTTGTGAACCACGTGTTACGGGAGATGTAAAAGCACCACTTTTACTTACATTTTCTTTAGATACAACACATTACAATTTTGTTACAACACAAGTCACCCATTTTTCATCACCTAACTACATACCAGTTCTTAGCACAGGTTTTCCAACCATTGAAATTGATATGAGAGATCACATTGGTTTGCCAATACCATTCGAGTACGGTACGCTGACAGCTACACTTCATTTTAAGCGTATTGACTAGATAAGAGAAAAATAATGGATCATTACATAGATTACACCGGCACACAAAAAAAAAACACTTTTCTGTTCTACATATGCGACACATATATTCCCATGTATTCTGACCCGCTGAGCACGAATCCGTCGTCCGTTTGACCCCAGCACATCTGGGTCAAGGGCATTTGAAGGTCAAACGGACAGAAAAGTCATTTGGATGAAGATAACTACCATAATTTATGTTTTTTGGATCGCTGAATCCGAATCCGGGGTCCATTTGGACTCAGAGAGTCAAAGTCAAGGTCATTTCAAGGTCAATTTCGTTCATTCCACTAAAAACAAATTTCTGACTGCAAATTCTGAAAGAACGGAAGATTTTACGTCCAGATATGTATGTTATTATTTTTTTGTGACGACCTGTTGAGGTCATTTTATTTAAATATATAGATGATTCATATGGGTAAATGGTAAATGGGCTACATGGGACTAGACTACCATACTAATATATTGTGGGGGTCGCTAAGTCTGAATCCGAGGCCCACTTGACCCCACGGTGCCAAGATGAAGGTCATATCAAGGTCATATCAAAGTTAGATCGAAAGAAAAATGTGTTACCGATACAAAATTTGACTTCTACGTGTGGGTAAACTTTCCCTGGCGTCTCGATATTTTTCTGCTTTTACCCACGCTTGTAAGGAACTTTTGACAGCTCTAACGATTTGGCAAGTGAGCTTTTATTAAGCCGCCCTTATCCGATTTGCCTGTTACACCAACGATCAGCTAACTTCACTTGAGCGAGCAAAGCTAGTGGCTTCAAATTTTAAAGACGGTGGTGACAACTTTTATGAGAACAAAAGACAGTTTCTGTACGAAGTTACCTGCAACACCATTTACCCGAAGTTTTTTCTGTGCTCCGCGTGGTGACGGCGGAAAACGGATTTTTTTCTTGCTTTTCATTTTTCGGCTAAGCCCTGTGGTGAAGGCATTGTGCCGTCATGGCTGGCACGAGAGAAAGTACAATGCAGGGTATTGGACGCCCAGTATCGGCGATTGGTCAGGGTGAGGAAACGGGCCCGCAATCATCGTCATCCAGCTACCGCCACCCTTTATTGGTTGGCGATTCAACTGATAAAGAATATAAAGCTACAATAAGTAATCACGTTCTTACCAGCCATGACTGTAACAGCGATAAAAATGTTTTTTGCTACGTTTGTGGAAAGTATGAAGTCATCACTTGCCGTAGGTCAATGAATGAGCAATGTAGAGACATATATCGTCAATGTTATAAAAGAGAAATTTCCCTTCAAAATGAAACATTTGCTCCAGATAGCATTTGCAGTGCTTGTTACACTATGCTTTTACGTTGGAATAAAGTGAAAAACAATAAAATGTTAAAATACTTCTCACCGGTAATATGGTCAATACCTCAATCAGAAAAAGACTGTTATTTTTGCAACACAAAAGTTAAAGGATTCAACGTTGAAAACAAATCAAGAATATCTTATGCAATAGTGTCTTCTGTGATAACTGCAAAGTCTAATCAAGAGTCTGCTATCGAAAATATGGATACGAGCTCAATGATAAATAAAGCTTCGACAAATAAAGAGACAGATAGAGAGGTTATGTTAGACGGTGAAGAAGAATCTGATGATTGCTCATACGAAGACCATGAAAATGAAGAATATGTGCCAAAATTGCGGAGAAAGCAAAAAAATGAATCTATAAGACTATTCAACCAAGATAGTTTAAACGATTTCATCAGGAGCATGGGTCTTCCTAAAAACGCTTCTGAATATATGGCAGCTGAGTTAAAGAGCCGTGGAATGGTAGAACAGGGGACGAAGTCATGTTTCTACAGGAACCGAGAAAAGAAGTTCCGTTAGTACTTCAATAAAGATGAAGAAGGTATGTTGGTATATTTCAGAGACGTTAACGGTTTGATGAATGAACTAAAAAAGGATGTTTACGTTCCAGAAGAATGGAGATTGTTTATAGACTCGTCAAAACAAAGTCTTAAGGCAGTGCTGCTTAACAATGGAAATGAGTACGAAAGTCTACCAATAGCGCATTCAACAAAATTAACAGAAAGTTACGAAAACGTCCAATATGTATTGGAGAAAATTGAATATGACAAACATAAGTGGCAAGTTTGTGGTGATTTGAAAATCATAACCATTCTCCTTGGTCAACAATCACGATATACAAAGTATCCCTGCTTTTTGTGTTTTTGGGATAGCAGGGACCGTACGAATCATTACAAGAAGAAGGTTTGGCCAATAAGAGAACAACTTGAACCTGGAAATCATAATGTACTTCAAGAACCTTTAATTGATCCATCAAAAGTATTGCTCGCGCCTCTGCACATTAAACTTGGACTTATGAAACAATTCAACAATTCGTCAAAGTTTTGAATAAAGAAGGAACATGTTTTCAGTACTTGACAAATGAATTTCCTCGATTAAGTGATGCTACATTGAAAGAAGGAGTATTTGATGGACCTCAGATCCGTAAAATGTTTTACGACGAAAATTTCATCAAGACAATGACAGGCATAGAAAAAGCTGCTTGGCTCAGTTTTCGAGAAGTTGCTCAAAACTTCTTAGGAAATTACAGAAGTAATGACTACAAAGCAATCGTAGCAAATATGGTGAGGAACTATCGACGCTTGGGATCTTTGATGAATCTCAAACTTCATTTCATGGACTCTCATATTAGCTATTTCCCTGAGAACTTAGGCGATTACAGCGAAGAGCAAGGGAAGCGTTTCCATCAAGATCTAAAAGACGCTGAACTTCGATGGCAAGGAAAATGGGACGTGAATATGTTGGCTGACTACTGCTGGCTGCTAAAGAGAGATCAAGTACCTGGCGATGAAGATGGCGATAGTTCGAAGAGAACTAGAAATCCACTGCATAGATCCTTTGACAATAAAAGAGAACGTTATAGGTGAAAGAAAGAATAAACGCTATTCCAAAATGCAATACCGTAACTCTCGTTTAGTCCTGATTCGTTCGGTTAAAGGAGATTTAGATTCGAATTCAGCTACCCTTAAAACATGTAAAAGTCAAATTTTGGAACAGTGACACATTTTTCTTCAGATCTAACTTTGATATGACCTTGATCTGACCTTGACCTTGGCGCCCTGGGGTCAAATGGGCCTCGGATTCAGACTTAGCGACCCCCACAACATATTAGTATGGTAGTCTAGTCCAATGTAGCCCATTTACCATTTACCCATATAAATCATCTATATATTTAAATGAAATGACCTTAACATGACCTTAGAGGTCGTCATAAAAATATAAAAACATACATATCTGGACGTAAAATCTTCCGTTCTTTCATAATCTGCAGTCAGAAATCTGTTTTTAGAGAAATGAACGAAATTGACTTTGAAATGACTTTGACTTCGACTCGCTGAGTTCAAATGTACCCCGGATTCGGATTTAGCGACACAAAAAACATAAATTATAGTAGTCATCTTCACACAAAATACTTTTCTGTCCATTTGACCTTCAAATGCCCTTGACCCAGATGTGCTGGGGTCAAACGGACCACGGATTCGTGCTCAGCGGGTCAAAATACATGGAAATATATGTGTCGCATCTGTAGAACAGAAAAGTGTTTTTTTTTTGTGTGCCGGTGTTATTACTCCTCACAAGTAGGTGGAAGAGGTATACTGCAAATATAAATTGGAGCTCCATATCAAAAGGGTCATGGAATTGGTAGCTTTCTCGGAGCTTTATTTCGACGTGTTCTCCCCTTCTTATCTAACGGTGCTCGATTCATCGCAAAAGAAGCTCTTAGAACTGGTATGAATGTTATGAATGATATGGACAATAAAATACCTCTCAAAATTTCGTTTAAGAATCGTTTTGGAGAATCCAGTCAAAATTTGAAACGTCGTGCAATGGATAAAATGGAACATATCATGAACGGTTCGGGTTATATTTCTAATCGTGGTACCCTTCACGTCGTGAAGACAAATAGAGTAAAAAAGAGAAGAAAAAGCTCAGGTAGAAAAATCAAAAAGCATGTTACGATAAAGAGAAAAAAGGCTACTAAAAAAAAATACAAAAACAATTAATCGCACAATTAAAGATATTTTCGGAAATAAATAAGCGTAATAATGTCGTTTCTTCATTCTCATTCCTGTGAGTGCTTGAAGTCAGAGCTAGATATTTTCTCACTGCCTCCAACACAGACATCTATAGAAAGCTCGCAATGGGTTCACTATAAACCCGTTTCTTCACTTACTGATGACGCCCCCGTAGAGTTTGTGGTTCCTGATCATGGTGATGAGTACCTTGACTTAGCACACACTATGCTCAGTCTTCGAGTGAAATTAGTAACTCCGGCAAGAGTAGCCGCAAATACAGTCCAACTAGATAAAGTAGGGCCAGTAAACAATTTGATGCATTCGCTGTTCAATCAGGTGGATGTATATTTCAATCGAAAAGTAGTATCACCTCCTAGTAACTCTTATGCATATCGAGCATACATTGAGACTTTACTTAACTACGGCCCAGCTGCCAAAGATAGTCATCTTACATTATCTCTGTGGTATAATGATACTGCTGGAAAAATGGATGATTTTGATGCTAATGAAGGTTTAAAATCTCGACAGAAATATTTTGGTGCTGATAAATCCATTGATCTTATAGGCCATTTACACTGCGACGTTTTTAACCAAGATAAATTTCTTGTCAATGGTGTCGAATTACGACTTCGGCTAGTTCGCTCAAAGGACACTTTCTGCCTCATGGAGGCTACAAACAGCTGTCACGTGCGTATTGAAGAGGCCTCGCTACTTGTTCGCAGAGCAAAAATTAATCCTGGTGTTCTTCTTGCACACGCTAAGGCTCTATCTCAGGGTACTGCAAAAAATACTATCACACGTGTTGAAGTAAAAGCCTTAACGATACACTCAGGTGTACACGCTGAAACTCTTGACAATGTTATTCTTGGTCAATTACCAAAAAGAATAATAATAGGATTAGTGAAGAATACTGCATATAATGGCAATGGCAACGAAAATCCCTTCAATTTTCAAAATATTAAAATCAATCATCTATCACTTTATCTTGATGGTACCCAGATACCTTCAAAACCTCTACAACCGACCTTCAATACTAAAGGACTCTATGTCGATGCATATAACACATTATTCACTGGAAGTGGTATTCATTTTCTGAATGAGGGAAATAGTATTGGCCGACAGCAAT
Organism: Andricus quercusramuli; assembly: GCA_932178445.1. Lineage (NCBI taxonomy): Eukaryota > Metazoa > Arthropoda > Insecta > Hymenoptera > Cynipidae > Andricus > Andricus quercusramuli. The sequence goes on from CAKNXH010056267.1 coordinate 88,570, forward strand.
ATCCAAACGGTAATTGTTTATTTGCCTTTGATCATACACCTGATCTTTCCGCAAATTGCTATTCTCATTGGAATCTTGTAAAACATGGGAGTCTCAGAATTGAAGTACGCTTCGAAGAGGCACTTGCTAACACAATTAATTGTCTAGTATACGCAGAGTATGATAATGTTTTGGAAATAGACTCGTCTAGACAAGTTATAGTAGATTTCAGTGCTTAGTTGAAGTGGTGGTACTTTCTATTTAGGGAAAAGCCTCCTCATGGAATACCTCATTCTCTACTCTTTCGTCGCGGTAGGAAACTCTCTATTGTTATATAGCGTATTGAAAAATAATCATGGTTGATTACGTGATTGATATACAAGGGTTTCGTGAAAATTCTTGTCGTTTTATACCTAAAGAAGTAGCCTTAGTTACTCTAGATCGTCACTGTATAGCTCATTGGATTACCTCTCCACCTTATGCCTTCACTGATCTCACAAGCCCATCTCAAAGACAAAATAATTGGCTCAGTTGTAAACATCATGGAATTGAATGGTTTGAAGGAGATGTTTCAATGAATTTTCTTCATGCTAATCTTCGTGACGTTGCCCGAACTGCTAGACTAATATACACTCGAGGACATGAGAAGGCTCTGTTGCTGCAAAAGATTACAAGTAGACGCATCACAAATCTGGAGGAACTAAGTTGCCCATCGTTTAAAAGGTTTGAGTTCTTGGATGAGTTTTGCTTCCATCATGGGGTAAAAAAAGACTCAAAATTTGTGTGTGCTCTTAATAATTTTCTGCGACTGAAGAAATGGATCGAGAATGAACGACTAGATGGAGTGCTTTCGTACTCATATAATAAAACATCTGTCTGCAGTGCACATCCAACCATATCATCTACAACCGTAGGAAATAACCTTTCATACACTTCAGAAGATTTATGGGTGGATACTGTAGAATTGTCCACACAATCAAATCTGATATCTTCAAAGAAGTGTGAACAGTCTCCAGATACTACAAGTGCTCCGTCTAACAGAAGCAAGGACAGTAGGTGTATTTCCTGCCATGCGCGTCGGAAACAACGGAAGAGCTATCTACTTTGACAGTTACGGGCTACCGCCTCTTGTACCTGAACATCTTCTTCGTTTACGGGAAAATTGTTCCTTCTACAGATGGAATACAACAAGACTACAAAGTGCGACTTCGGATGTGTGTGGCCAATACTGTCTTATGTTTCTTCATTGCATGTGTCATAATTATTCTTTGTCTGATTTTACTGATTTCTTTACGAATAATCTAGAAGAAAATGATAATATAGTCCGTAAATTTTACAAAAAACTGTTAAAGAGAAATAAATGGAAGGAAAACTCTTCTTCAATGAGAAACCGACAACTAAGTGGTGGTAAATATTGTAAACAAAATAGTGTCCTTGTATCATGTACACAGACAGCATCATCGAAATTAGCCACACTTTTCTTACTATAAAATATGCGTCGAATGTTATGATCATTATGTGTATTCTATTTTTCTTGTCGAAATATTTCACTGAATAAATGTAACTAAATTAATATGTATAATGTTATGTTTTCATTTAAAAGATCCTAACCCCTCTAATGTATAAGTAGCATTCAAGTACAACACTGAATAGTTTAAATTATATCTTTTCATCATGAAATGCATAATTTGATGATGGACGTAACCGCTAGAGCAAGATGATTAAGACCATATAGAGTGATGTCGTAAGATACAACCCACGAATTTTCTTCATACACGCACGTGCTGCATTTTTGGGTCCACACTTCAGCGTTATGTGGTCTAGGTCAGGTGAGAGGGAAAGTACGTAACCATTAGAGTGAGATAACTAAGGTCATATAAAGTGAAGGGCGTCAACTCTTCATAGACACACTGCCTAATGGCGAGGGGGGTCGGCGCCATAGTGCGGTGAGGGGGGTTAAGGAGTAGTGGAAGGGGTGTCTGGTCGAAGTGATGCCTTACTACTCCCATGCATTTGATCCATTGCTTTCCCCTCAGCAGTTAACGAAGTGAAGTTGGCCGACTATGAACTGAAAATGCCTACTATTGAAGGCTTATGGATTGCTGTTTCACCATATTGAATGCTTCATTTCAAAGCAATGTCTAATTTGAAAACTAAATTGAAATTAAATCTATTCAAAGTAGAAGGTTTCCATTTTATACTCATGGATTATTACATGATTGGAACTTCAAATTACTGAATTCTAACGGTTTTCAATTTTTATTTTCACGAATTCAGAAAAGTTTCACTTATATCGGGAATTTTTTCTTGTATTTCGGTGGCCACCCTGCTAGTATTCCTTAAAATTAAACTTATGTCACGAAATCACCTACAAAATGTGCAGGCTCAAAAAATCATGCAGCAGAATCTTCTTCAGCAGTCAGCCAATAAGCCTAATAACAAAGGAAGTACTCCAAAGAATAAAGAAAGTACCCCGATGAAAAAAGAAAGTACCCCAAAGAAAATAGAAAGTACCCCAAAGAAAAAAAAGGAAGAAACTGGTTACCGACGGCAATAATCTAAAAGAGTTTCAAAATATCTTCAAGGAAAAAGAAAATAAATTGGAAACAAAAAACGATGAAGATCACCCAAAGGTTCGAAACAGGACGTCACTTCAATTAATTAATTTTATTTTTTGAAAATGTTCACTCTTTTTGTGTTGATAGAAGTTGCAGATGGCATATTTAAAAAATTTATGTTTTCGGCTGTTAACAGCAATAAGTTTTTTTCACGCGATTCGATATATATTTTTTTAATTCAAAGCAGATACACGGAGAATATATTTGCGCTAAATTTTACATACCTTAGTTTAGTAAACAGAGGACATTGCGGCTATTTATTAAATTTCACTTTCAGTCATGTAAAATGAAATAGGGTAATATTTTATGTGAAAATACGAATTATTAATATAAATTCATTATACTTTAATTTGCGATTAAGTAAGAAATGATACAACTAGATAATAAAGATTACCTGACAGTTGGGTAAAATAAGATGTCGATTACCTAGCCGTTAGGTAAAATGAGCCGAAATGTTAGGTACAGGTTCAATTAAAGGAAACAAAGTCTACCTCTCGAAATGTGTGATTTCTACATCGCAGTCATGTAAGTTTGAAACTGTATCATTTATTAGTAAAAAAATTTAAAAATCAAAAGCATGAATTGTTTAATGTTTAATCTTTAAAACATGTATGGTCTATATACTTACGTATGTATGCTTCGAATTTTTATTCATATAAAATTCTTGAAAATTGTCTATTAATGCACGGATCTTTCATCAGACGTTATTTCATTTCGTATGTTTTTTTGTTTCAAAGTGCTGACATTTGCGATAAATTTTGCTTAAATCTATTCACGTTTGAAGAATTTGTATTTAAAACTGATAAGATTTCTACGTTTTAAAAACAATTTTATCCTTAAGATTGTCTAATATTGTAGGTGTTACTTTTAAGTTACTGAGGGTGGACGGTGTCCCAGGAAACCGGGAAATCAAGGTGAATTTTTTGTGAATGGGAAAACCAAGAAATGACAGTGAATTTATTTTTTGCTACGAATTTTACGAATTTTCAGAGAAAAAATCTTTACAGTTTGGAAATTTCAAACAATTCAAAATTTGAAGCGTTTGAATTTCAACATTTTTGATAAAAAATATCAAGCTTCGATTTAAGTTTTAAAAAATCACTTGTAAGAGTACCAATTTTTAATTTTACAATGACCGTAAAAAATTCCTGCTCGCCGGGAAAGGGCCGGGAATTTGTTTCCTCGAATAAAACGGCCACCCTGTCATTCAACTTAGAACAGTCAAACTGTACCATTTAAAAATCTTTTATTCTGAAATGTTGCCATTAAAATTGAACATAAAAAAAAATTGATTAGCAGTTCGAACTCGAAAGTTCATTGCCTCACTACCCGATTCAGGTAGTGTTTCTAGGTGGATGAATACTACCAGTGTGGGTTCACCACACCCACGGTGGGCCAACACCACGCAGTATTCCCGAACGGTCACCCATCCAAGTACTAACCGCGCCCAACGCTGTTTAACTTCAGTGATCTTACGGGAACTGGTGTTTTCAGCGTGGTATCGCCGTTGGCTAAAATTGAACATTAAGAACTCTAAAATAAAATCAATATAAATTTCCAGAAATTGCATAAAAAATTAGAATAAATAAGCTTTTACAGCATTAATTTAATATAATACATGAAACTGGCCTCAGTGTTAGTTGTCCAGCGCCGTTGTGATGTTTTTTCATCACCAGTTTCTTCACACCTCAATCTTAAATACATTCTAATTTTATTTAGTAACCTAATAAGTTAAATTTATTTATTTAATATTTTAATAATATTTATTTAAAATCCTACAATATTATTCGAATTGAATTTTTTTCAAGTTTCTACTGGGGACTTGGCTTTAAACTTGAGCCCTGAGAATGTTGACGTCTCTACGCTCTTATTTTACCTTACTGCTGTGTAATTCCTCTCCTAATAGAAGTCAAAATCTCTGACAAAATTGAGCAATCTATACTTCCTTCTGGAGTGAATAGTCAATATCACATGAAGTTACACTTTATATCATTCATTTAATAAAAATTTACATAACTTTGAATTATTACATGTAATGTCAAGAGGATTTGCTTAAAATCCCATTTTTAATATAGTAATACAAATATTGGCAATAAAAACCCAGATAACTGACTCTGTACTTGTAATTCATTTGTTCCTTTTCTTTTTTTTTTAATTGCTTGAACTCTCACATTTTAAAAACTTGTTCTGACCACATTTCTTTTCCTACCAGTTTTTAGATAAAGTAAAATAATTGAATATTTCTTCTTTAAAAGAAAAAGCCCTGAATAAAACTATTTGTTACTTGTTTTAGCATCAAAGTGTTAATCGAATTCCAACTTAAAATATTAAATTTCAATTTTCTACAAAAAGACACTTTTACAAGGTTTTTTTCCCACCTAAAATTTCGCCTCACGATCAGTAGCGATATTTTTTGCAATTATTATGATTTATTTATAAAGAAACATATACTTTTCTTCCTTTTATAGACCTTGCAGCGAGAACACGTCTGCGTCACTTTTTGGCCTCAAATGAGAAACACTTCAGCTTGGCAGTTAATTTTCCTTTTATCTTTAAATGGAGATTTCTATTTTACAGAATCCCAGTGGGCAAAAAAATTAAGGATGTCCTAGAGACGTCTTCGGGACATCCCTAAGACGTCTTTTGGAACATGTCTCTAGGACATCCTAGGGATGCCTTCAAGACGTCCAATGTCAGTACGAAAGATGTCCTGAGAACGTCTTATGTCTTTAAGACGTCCTTAGGACATCTTTAGGACATTGGACGTCTTAGAGACGTTTATTGGACTGACATTGGACGTCCTGGGGACGTTCTTGGGATGTTCATGGTTTTGTGCCTACTGGGAATCAAAGTGTAATACTTCAGAGACTGGTAGATCTGATATGCAAGCTGCCAGTATAAATAAACACTGTGTAAAGGTGCGAAATACATCTTCAAATTTTTCTGGTTCACAGTATAGAAATTTACAGCCAGTAGTTCGGTCAAATTGGGATTTATTCATGCTTTCCTTTGTATGTATAATATTACTTTTATGATTCCAGCTAATTCAAATAATAAATCAAGAGAAAACTTCAGTAGAATTGGAAAATCAGAGCGAAACTGAAGATGAAACGAAGCACAAAGAAGAAACTATAGTTAATCCTAACAGGTTGTCATCTTTCTTTATCTTTTTAATGTAAAAAGTCAAATATTATCCAAAACGAACCAAAAATTCCTACGTATGTTTGACCCATTTTTGTCAAAAGCTAACCTTTTTAACTATTTTAACGAAAATAGACACTGCGCGAACTGTATGCTGCTAAAACGACGTATGTTGGAGTTAGAAACCGAATCACCCCAGTAGGCACAAAACCATGAACATCCCAAGAACGTCCTTGGGACGTCCCCAGGACGTCCAATGTCAGTCCAATAAACGTCCCTAAGACGTCCAATGTCCTAAAGATGTCCAAAGGACGTCTTAAAGACATAGGACGTTCTTAGGACATATTTCGTACTGACATTGGACTTCTTGAAGGCATCCATTCCAAAAGACAAAAGTCTCTAGGACATCCTTAATTTTTTTGCCCACTGGGACGAGCTTTAAGAGCACTTAAGGACCCTGGAAATCGAGTGTAAATCGTAGATAATGGATTCAGGCCAAACGGCGATGCCATTTTGTCTGATGTTTTGTGTAAATGATCTGAAGGGTATATAGACTGCCGGTACAGCTCGCCTTTTTCGGAAAAAAATCTATTTTGCATGTAACAATGGAAATCAGAAAAATTACTTTTTGTGGAACAGTGTTCTACTATTAAGCAAAGCATGTGGCAGGTAAAGCAGTTAGCGTGCTAAGAATTCTTTTGCGCGACTCTAGCGGAGGAGGGAGGAACTACTATACACGTCTGCAGGTGAGACTTGCATGTTGGTGGTGGAAGTGAGAACGTGGTTAGTGTCAAGTGGTGAGAGGATTTACGGAATTTGTGTGGTAGGTGTGAGTGGAGTGTGAGGGTGGAAGCCGTAGGGGTGAGGTAGGATTTAAGTAAATTGGGAAAGTGAGGTTAGGTTAGCAAGGAATCGGGGGAATTTGTGGTCAGGAGTATTGGGCCTTCTAGGGTCAAGTGTGGTGCTCGAAAATTTGTGGGGGTGTTAAGTGAGAGAAAGGGGTGTCTGCAAGGGCTGTGAGGAATTGAAAAAAAGGAAAAAAGGGAAATAAAGGGAGAATTTTGCGGCAATAGAGATAGCATTCTGCAGAGACATCTGGCGGTTGAGAAGGGTACTGCATGGAGTGGTCCCAGTTACCGGCGGCAGAGCGGGAGGTGGGTAGTGAGTGTACGGGTAGTGAAGTTGACGGGGAGGAAATTTTCCACGTGCCACGAAGGCCAACAGCCCATGGCTCGGTGTCTAGTGGCGCGTCAGGGAGAGGGAGAGAGCGGGAAGTTGAGAACGAAGGAAGAGAGAAGGTGAGGGAGAGAACTTCGAGCGCAAGTGACGGGGAGGATCTCTTGAAGAGGAAAAGAGACATCCAAGAGAGCCCGGACAAAAGCGTGGTAGTGAGCCCGTTTAAAAAAAGCGGGAGAACTAGTAGGACACACCAACTCCCCCGCAAAATGGAGGAAAATGTGGAGAAGGAGGCGCTCGGTATGCTGATAGGCGTGATCAGGGGGTTGAGGGAGGAATTATGAATTAGAGATGAGAAATGGGAAAAGGAGATGAAAGAGATGAGGGAGAGAGTAGAGGGGTTAGAGAGGGAAAGGAAAGGAAAAGATGCTAAAATGAAGCAGATGGAAGAGGAAAATAGGGTGTGGAAGGAAAGGACGGAAAAAAGGCTTGAGAAGATGGAGGGCGGGACGCAAATGGAAGTAGGAGGCGGAGGTAGGGGGAGCGAGATCGAAGGTATTTGGGAGAGGGTAGAAAAGATGATAGAAGAGAAAGTGGGAGAGTATAGGAGTGAGAATGAAGAGAGGGCAGATAGGGAAAGGTTAAGGGCAATGGAGCTGAGAATGGAGAGAAAAGAGAAGGCAGACAGGAGGAATAATATTGTGGTAAAAGGGTTGAAGCTAAAGAGCGGGGAAGAAAGAGAGGGTGTGGAAGCGCTGCTACAGAGCATAGGGTGGGTTAAAGGCAGGGTAGGGAAAGTTAAGTTGGAGGGGAGAAAAGACAAGGAAGTGGCGGTTGTGGAGATGGAGAGCTGCGAAGAAAAGTTGGGGGTAATGCGAAATAAAAATAGGATAAAGGATAAGGCAGTTTTCGTCGATCACGATTTAACGAGAAAGGAAAGGGATGTGCAGAGAATGCTGAACGACAGGGCTAGAAGGGAGAAGAGTGAAGGGAGATCGGCGAAGGTACGATATCGGAAAATAAAAATAGACGAGAAAATGTGGGTGTGGGTTGAGGAGAAAGATGTGTTGAAGGAAGTGCAGGGGAATTTGTTTCGTGGGCAGTAGGGGGGTGGGGGTAATGCAGGGTAGAGGAGTAGTGAAGGTGCTGTATTGGAATGTAGCAGGGGTAAAGAAGAAGGACGAGGAGTTCTGGCGTTATATCCAGGAATTCGACGTTGTGGGACTGGTAGAGACATGGGTAGAAAGAAAGGATTGGGATAGGATAGAGCCAAAGCTGCCAAGGGGGTATAGGTGGAGACTTCAGGAGGCGGTCAGAGTGAAGAACAAAGGAAGGGCCAGTGGGGGAATTATAACCGGGGTTAGAGATGGATTAGAGGAAAAAGTTCATGGAGAGGAAGAGGGGGAGGGAGTGCAAATGAGGGAAATGAAAATGGGAGACATAACCTGTAAGTTTGTTATAGTCTACAATAAGTAGGGGATGGAAAGAATTAAAGAAAGGGTGGAAGACCTGCTGGGCGAAAGAGAGGAGGGTATGGTGATAGTGGGTGGGGATTTTAATGCGAGGATGGGGAGCGAAGGGGGTCTTTACACGGAAGGGGAGAGCTTCGAAAGGAAATCGAAGGATATGATAATAAATAAGGAGGGGGAGATTCTAAGGGACTGGATGGAGGATGGAGGCTGGGCGGTGGCGAATGGTATGGCAACGGGGGACGAAGAAGGAGGGTGGCGAAAGACAAGGCGGGGAAGAAGTCTCAATAGGGGAGAGGGTGACCTGGACGAGGAAGGCGGTGGAGAAGTATCAAAAGGAGCTAGGAAAGGTACGCTTCGGAGAGGAGTCGGTGGAAAAGATATGGGAGGATCTGAAAGAGAAGGTGAAAGGGTGTGTGCAAAAGAAGGTATTTAGAAAGAAGAAGAAAGGAATGGTGAAGCGGTGGTGGGATAGGGAATGTAAAAAGATGAAAAGGAAGGTGAAGAGGAAGTACAAGAAGTGGAAAGAGGGTAATGCGAGGAGGGAAGAGTACGTAGAAATGAGGAAGGGGTTTAGAGTGATGTGTAAGAAGAAAGAACAGGAAAAGGAGAAAGAGCTGGAAGAGGAGTTAGCAAATGTAAAGACAGTGGGGGACGTCTGGAAGATAATAAATAGGTTTAGGAAGCGGAGGGTGGGGGGCAGGGAGAAGATGGGAAGTGAGGAAAGGAGGAAATTTTTTTAAAGAATCATTCCAGGGCTCAGATTCAAGGAAGACGGATGGGGGAAGTAGAAGAACGGGGGAGGCAGAGATGGAGGAGTTGAATGACGAAGAGATAGAGGTGCAGATAAGGAAGTTGAAAAGGTCAAAAGCAGCAGGGTTGGTTGGGGTGGAGAACGAAGCATGGCTGTTTAGTACACAAGAGGTTAGGGAGAGGCTGAAGGAGGTAGTGGAGAAAGTATGGAGGAGCGAGGGATTCCCAAGAGGGTGGAGAGAAGGGTTAATAGTGCCACTGTATAAGAAAGGAGATAGATATAGGCAGGAGAATTATACTGGGATCACGCTAATGAATACGGCGTATGAAGTATACGCGATGGTGGTGGCAGAGAGACTGCGGAAGGATGTCGAGGGGAAAGGAATATTGCCGGAGACGCAGGCGGGATTTAGGGCGGGTAGGAGTACTATCGACAATATCTACGTTCTGCAGCACGTGGTGGATAGAGAATTATCGAAGAAAGGGAAGAGAGTGTACGCGTTTTTTGTGGATCTCAAAGGCGCGTTTCCGTCGGTGAATAGGGGGAGGTTGTGGGAGGCGATGGAGGACAGGGCAGTAGAAAAAGGCCTAATTGAGAGGGTAAGGGAGATATATGAAGAGACCAAAGACAAGGTAAGAGGAGGGGAGGGGATTTCAGAGGGATTCTGGATGGATAGGGGGTTAAGGCAGGGGTGTCCTCTGAGCCCAACGCTGTTTGCGATTTTAATTGCGGATATGGAAAGTAAGCTGGAGGCTGGGGTGGTAGGAGGATTCGCGATAAGAGGGGTTAGAATTTGGTCACTAGCGTATGCAGATGATATAGTGTTGCTGGCAAATAGCGAGGAGGCCTTAACGGAGATGACGAAGAGGCTGAGAAGATACCTGGATAAGAAGGGGCTAGAGTTGAATGCGGAAAACTTCAAGGTTATGGTGTTCAGAAAAGGAGGGGGAAGGGATAAGGGAGGAGAGTGGAAGTGGAAGGGAAAGGAGGTGCAGGAGGTGAAAGGGTTTGTGTACTTGGGCTTCGTGTTTCGGAGGAATGGGGAAGTGGATGGTCACATAAAAGAGAGAGTGAGGAGAGCAAATGTGGTGATGAGGCAGGTGTGGGGGTTGGGAAAGAAGCTATTCGCAGATGATTTTGGACGGAGAATGAAGCTGTTTGATTCGCTAGTGATGACTGTGCTATTGTATGGAGTGGAGGTGTGGGGGTGGAAGGAAAGTGAAGAGGTAAATAGAACGCAGGAGAGGTATGTAAAGTGGACCCTGGGGCTGGCAAGGAACACGCCTAAGTATATTGGCAGGAGGGAGACGGTGAGAACGAGTGTAGGGATTCTAGCAGGGAGCAGTGCGTGTAAATATGAGGAGAAATTTTTGGAAGAGGGGGGAAGTAGGCTGGTTAGGGAGTGTTTATGGGAGAAGGAGAACAGTAGAGGGGGTAGGAAAATGGAGGCTGAGAGGGAAAGGTATTTTAGAATGAATGGACCGCAGATGGATGAAGTGAGAAGGATGCACGAGGAAGGAAGGAAGGTTTATGACTTGGTTAAGCAAAATGGCATGGAGAGAGAGAATAAGAGAGTCAAGGTTTAGCGGGAACTATGTGTGGATTATGCCAAGGACAAGAGCGCAATATTTGTGTGAGAAAGGAGAGAAAGGAAGTCAGGAGCTTATAGCGAGGATGAGGTGTGGGTGTATGGAGGGTTTCAATAGGTACTGGCTCTCTCCGGAGGAGAGGATGTGTGAACTGTGTGGAAAGGGGGATGCAAGAGTGGAGCACTGGTTGGAGGAGTGCGTGGAGGTGGAAAGAAGTGAGATAAGCATGGAGGTATTGTTGCATGAAAAGGGGGAAAAAAAGGCAGTAGCATGGGTGAAGGGAGTGTTGAGTAAGATGGAGATGAAGTGAAGGGAGGAAGAGAAATGGAGACGGAAAGATTGTAAATAGGAGAGAAACTAGATATAAGTAACATGTAAATATTGTAAATAGTAGATAAGTAGTAGGTATTAGAGCAAAAACAGAGGTTGGCAAGCGAGGCAATGCGAAAAAGTAGATACATGCGTACGAGGCGAGGCGGAGCGAGGAAGGCAAGGCGATAAAAGCGTGCGACTTAGAGATAAGGAATGGATGGATATTAGTCTTTAAGGGTTAGTTTTAAGAAAATTCTGTAAAAATGGAAGTGTAAGCAAGTCAATTTTCTAAGGCCAGCAGGCTGAAAAATAAACGTTTATCTATCTATCTATACACGTCTGCAGGTTCTGAAGCGTCCACTATTACCCACATTTCTTCATTCAGGGACGAACACACCGTATACGAAAACTAGGGGCCCCTACCCAAAGGAGTGGGTAAATTCCCAAAAGGTGTGTTGGGTGGCAAACTTACGGCGAAAAAAGTACCTTTTGTACATTAAATGACAATATACAAGCTTTCTGTATAAACGGCAGGTTTTACAAACGTGTAAGATATCGATAATATTTGTCGCCCAATTTCTTCCAAAAATACCAGATTGATTCGCATTTGACACAAACTGTGCATGTACGCAGTATTTTTCTAATAATTTCAGAAAAATTCCTGCTTTTTCGATTAATCGTATGATTTTTTAAACGAATTTATTATAAGAGGGCATTTGTCGGCAGAAATTTTTTTTTTTTTTCCATGGCAGTCCTTTCATTTAGGAATTGCATGACAATTTCAACAAAATTCATAATTAGTTGATACATTATATGATTTTTTTAAATCAAAGTTAATAAAGAAATGTATTAATCAGACATTTGTCGACAGAAAAATTCATTTTTTTTTTTCGATGTCAAATTTTTTAATTAGGATCTTCATGATAATATCAGCAATTTACAATGAATACAACAGATTTCCGAAAGATGTAAAAAATATTTCTACAATTTCATAAACATTTTGTAATGATTGTAAAACAATTAAGAAATTCCAAACATGTCAAAAAGGGTACAGTCCACCACATTTCAGAGCTTTCAAAACATTGCAAAGATATCAAACGATTTCACATATGTAAATGATTTCAAATGAATACGAATGATTTCACAAATATTGCACCGATTTCATAACATTTTCAGAAACATTTAAAAAGAACACGAAAATCACGTACAACTGCGTACATAGAGTACAGTAAAATTAGCTGAAAGGAGGCCATTTTATAGAAAAAAGTAGCAGAATTTGCTTTTTATATTTCAACAACTACACGTGCTTCACACTTCTATAACCGGTTATTGCAGTGACAGCCCCTGAGTTGTGCAAACATGCACAGTTTGTGTCAAATGCGAATCATCTGGTATTTTCGGAGGAAATTGGGCGACAAATATTATCGATATCTTACAAGTTCGTATAATCTGCCGTTTATACAGAAAGCTTGTATATTGTCATTTAATGTACAAAAGGTACTTCTTTCGCCGTAAGTTTGCCACCCAACAAACCTTTGGAGAATTTACCCACACCTTTGGGTAGGGGCCCCTAGTTTTCGTATACGGTGTGTTCGTCCCTGAATGAAGAAATGTGGGTAATAGTGGACGCTTCAGAACCTGCAGACGTGTATAGTAGTTTCTCCCTCCTCCGCTAGGGTCGCGCGAAAGAATTCTTAGCACGCTAACTGCTTTACCTGCTACATGCTTTGCTTAATAGTAGAACACTGTACCACAAAATGTAATTTTTCTTATTTTCATTGTTACATGAAAAATAGATTTTTTTCCGAAAAAAGCGAGCTGTACCCAGTGGGCAAAAAAATTAAGGATGTCCTGAAGACGTCTTCGGGACATCCCTAAGACGTCTTTTGGAACATGTCTCTAGGACATCCTAGGGATGCTTTCAAGACGTCCAATGTCAGTACGAAAGATGTCCTGAGAACGTCTTATGTCTTTAAGACGTCCTTAGGACATCTTTAGGACATTGGACGTCTTAGAGACGTTTATTGGACTGACATTGGACGTCCTGGGGACGTCCCAAGGACGTTTTTGGGATGTTCATGGTTTTGTGCCTACTGGGTACCGACACTCTATATACCCTTTGGATCATTTACACAAAAAATCAGACAAAATGGCTTCGCCGTTTGGCCTGAATCCATTATCTACGATTTACACTCGATTTCCAGGGCCCTTAATCTGGAGCTGCAGACGAAACTGATTAGTCACATGTCCAATGTTGAAAGTGACTATTTAGAATGTTTTGCACATAGCACGGCTTAGTTTGAAAAATATTTCTCTTGTTTTTATTTTTTGTTGATGACAATTTTTTTACCTTTATTAGATAGATAAACATTGTTTTATTTTAAAATACACAAAATTGGATATTTTTGTAAATTCTGCTCCTCACACATTATCACTAATCAAACTATTTCCAGCAACCATTAACAATCTACAGGAAGAGGCTAGAGTAAATTTGAGTGATCGAATTGCTACTGGTGAGGATATTGCTGTAGGTTTCGTGTATCCTGTGAAGAAGAAGGTGAGAACAAATACTAGCATGATTTCATATGTGAACATTCATAAATGATGCCTCAACTTGAAAAAAAAATTGTTTCCCATGTAAACTGTTTATAAATGCTGTTTTTTTTTTCATTTTTGATAGATTCATGCAGGGCACGGGATTTGGATCGACAGATTGCAGTACGATCAGCTAAGACTAAGGCGAAAGCTTACACCCTCGATATTTATTAAAAACATTGCTCATATAATATTTGGAGGCAAAGTTATGCGAGAGTCGACGGTAACGGGAGAAGTAAGCAATTATAAAAAAAAGGAGTGAAGCCATATTCTATATAAATTGTACGTAAATTAATTTCTCCCAAATTTCGATATCCTTGATAGAAATCTCTCTTTATTGGATGACGTCCAAAAGTATTTATACGAATGATGATATTGCAAAGCACATGAAAAACATACGTACGTACATTATTAAAAAAATCTCCGACATGAATCGGCCCGCTAGAAAAAGTTGTAAACAGCAGAACAAGCCCAGAAAAGAGAGAAAAGAGTCGAAGGAGTTCTTACAATCAGAGGAAGAGAATATTGATGGAAGTGAAATTAGGAGAATTATCGAGGTATCCTTCTTGTGAGACGTTATGTCATTTATTTTCCAAAAGTATTCAATTATTAACTAATGTTTGCAGGATGACAAGACCAAAGACTCCGAGATCTCAGCAAATAATACTGTGGACGATAATATGGACATGAAGAAGATGAGAAAAGAAGATGAGGTAACCCTTATAACCTTATAACTTTCCGGTACTGATGAAAAGAAAAATGGAAAATAAAAAAAATCTGGATACCATAAATTTCACAGTATTTTTGAACTTTTTTAAATCTCTGTTAATTAGATAAATTTCCGAAAATTTCAAATGTTCAACAATTTCTGGAAATTTAAGATATTCACACATTTCTGATTATATATATTAATTTATCGGTTATTTATAATAATTTATCAGTAATTTATCGTATATAATCACTTCATGTTGGTCCAGTGGCTACTCATAGTCGCTCTTTCAAATTGGGGTGTCTTAAAGCGACTTTATGATGCCTGGGCCATATAAATTAATTAATTACAAATTACAGGATACAAATTCTGATGGAGTCACTGATGAAGTCAACGAAGAAGAGTTGGAGGAAGATGAGATAAGTAATAAGGTAAGATTAATGTTAAAAAAATTATATGAAATTAATTGAAATCAATATAGCAGTGCTAAAAACCCATAGCTGAATGGGGTATGGTTAATTATGCTTTAAGTAGGATCGTCCTCTCGAATACATACAGAGATTCAGGACAGATCACTTAAATTATTTAGTTTACCTCAATTTTGTACCTATTATAAAACATTTGGTAATGAAGTAGTTTCTTCTGACATCAAAAATTGTCTTGAAAATTGTTAAGGTATAAGTAGACGCTTTAAAAACAAGACAGTTTAAAAATTATTATTTTTGGCGACTAAAGTAAATCCGAAAGATAATTCAGTTCTATAGTTTCAAGTCAAAAACATCTCACTATCAAAAGTATGTAGTTTTTACAAAATTTAGATGTTTTAAAAATACTTTTCCACAAAACATGAAGAAAGTATTAAACATTAAGCATTAGGGTTTGTTTTAGAAACAAAATTTTAGAAAATCGAAAATAATACATCCTAAAATAATTTTTATTGATAATTTTGCCGATTACTGATCATTTTTATAGAAAAACGAGGAAAATCTAGAGAGCTCGTAATTCAACACAAGTACGAGATATATTTTTCTCGTTTTTCTATAAAACTGGTCATTATCGGCAAAATTAAAATAAAAATTTATTTTAATAATTCCTTGATTGACATAATGACATCTACAAAAAGTATACCTTCTGTTAATGGTTTTCACTTCAAAGCTGGATAGAGCCAGAAAGAAAGTCTTCCGTCTTAGATGGAAATCCGACCAAATATTTATCAGCTTATTTTATCAGCTCCGACCAAATGCCGGATAGGGCCGGATAATATAACGTTAAAAAGTAATTAAATTTTTTGTTGCCAAGGGTCGTTTGAAAGCCGGATAGAGGCAGATATAAAACCATTTTCTGTCTTAGACGTAAAGAATTACCCAAACATAGTTACAATGAGCTGCCAGATAGGACCGGATAAAATTCCGTCGATCAAATAATTAAATAATTCGATTTTCTATCTCGAAGGTCCGCTTGAAAGCCGGAAACAATTCGGACTTAGATACTTAGATAATATTTGAGAAAATCGTAAAAACGTCTAAAGGTATAAAATAGATCAATTTGAAGGACCCAAATTTTTAACTGTATTCATGATCAAATATTGAATTATTAATAATTGAACAGGATGGCAACCTTGTAATAGATGTGGATCCGAGTAAGGATGAAGAAAAGGATCCCCTAGCTGAAGAGGTACGGCTTGCTTTGCAAACCATAACAAATCATTACTAATTTAAAAATCTTAAATATAAAATGATCTTTAATATTTTAAGCGGATATGGTTGGTACCACTGAGTAAATTTTCAAACAAATTTTTTCCGAGGGGTGACACGATATAATTATTGCAAAAGTAGAAACAAGTCTGAGAAATTCCACGTATTCATAAAAGTCTCAGGCTTCTTCCCAGTGCAAAAAAAAATCCAGGCTAATTCACGGCTATATTTAAGAGTATTTTGTCGAAATTTGATCGTTGGATTCGAATTATTGCAACCTTTATGAAATCTTCTAAATTTATCTGAAATCTATGCAAAATCTCTGAAATCTTGGGGAAATCTCCGAGAAACCTTTGAAATTTTTGGGAAATCGTTGAAATCTCTGTGAAATATTGTTGAAATATTTGTGAAATAATTGTGCAATCTTTGCCTTATCTTCGTGAAATCTTTTTAATTCATCTGAAATCTTTGCGGAAACTGTGGAGTCCTTGGAAAGTAATTGGAATCTTTATGAAATATTTTTAATTTATCGTAAATCTTGGCGAAATCTTTGAGCTCTGTGAAATCTTTGAAAAGTCATTGAAATCTTTGAAGAGTCATTGAAATATTTCTAAAATCTTCGGAGGTATTTGAAATATCTTTTAAATAGATTTGGTGATTGTGAAATTGTCGAAATGTTTGAGAAATCATTGAAATCATTGTGCACTCTTTAAAATCTAAGTTTTTATAATCTAGTAAAGACTTAGAGGAAAACTGTTTTCTAACTAAAACAGTCCTCTAAGCTTGAGTTTCTGGCGACTTTCTAAATCTTTCAGCTGATAAAAATACTTCAGAAAATGGTTAAAACTTCTAAAACTGTGAAATAGATCAATTTGAAGGACATACATTTTTAACTGCATTCATGATCAAATATTGAATTATTAATAATTTTAACAGGATGGCAACCCTGTAACAGATGAGGATCCAAGTGATGACGACGAAAAGGATCCCCTAGCTGAAGAGGTACGGCTTGCTTTGCAAACCCTTAAAAATTATTGGTGTCTTAAAAAACTTAAATATAAAATGATCTTCAATATTTTAAGCGGAGATAGTTTCTAACACTGAGTAAAATTTCAAACAAATTCTTTCCCAAGGATGAGACGATACTTTTTGCAAAAGTAAAAATAATTCTGAAAAATTCCCGGGTTTCAAAAAAGTAAAGTAAAGTTTTTCATCCTGTAATTCAAGTCTTTTCATCTTCCAATTGTTTTTTCTTATGCGGAGGAGTGAAAACAAAATATGTTGGAATTTCAGAGCCTCGAAACCACAACTCGCCCAATTGGGAAGCAAATATCGGGCGAAGATTTTCAGGTACTTTGGTTCCAATGACAAAAACTTAGCCATGATCCTCGACATGTTCAGTCTATCTTAAAACGTTTTTTCAATAGCTTGCAATATTTTTTGCGACTTAAAATATTTTTGTTCTTTCTAAATACCTGTAAGGGGAGGTTTGCGAAAATGCATTGCACTAGGCACGCTGCCGATTATTTTTCCATTTTGAATTTCAGGATTCGAATCTGTAGTTCATATTATCAACGATTCGTAGGACTATTTCCCATGAGTTTCATTGAAGATACACACTGAATTGCCTGATTGTGTGACTTGATAACGAATGTTTAAATTAAAATTAAAATTTAAATTAACATTGAAAATTATTTTACCTTTTTCCTTGAAAGTTTGTTAAAAATTTATTGATTTAATTCAAATATTTAATTTAATAATACTTTGGTAAAAAAGCAATCTTCTTACTTAACGTGCAATCTTTCTTTGTTGAAAATGCAACTATTCGGTTAAAAATTAAACTTTTTTATTTAACAAATCTACTGCTTTGTATCAAATGCAACTATTTGGCTGAATTAAACTAATGTTTATTTAAGATTATCATCTTTTTTGTTTGAAATGTGAATCATTACATGTTTTCTAGAGAAGTCATCAGCTCTTTTGCTTGAAAATGAAGCTGCAGTTTAAATTTCTATATTTTTTATACTTTTTGTACTCTTCTTTTTGCTCAATACTTGTAAGGTACAATAATACGCAGATAGATAAACGTTTATTTTTCAGCCTGCTGGCCTTTAAAAATTGACTTGCTTACACATCCATTTTTACAGAATTTTCTTAAAACTAACCCTTAAAAATTAACATCCATCCATTCCTTATGTCTAAGCCGCACGCTCTTATCGCCTCGCCTTCCTCGCTCCGCCTCGCTCGCATGTCCTTACTTTTTCGCATTGCTTCGCTTACCAACCTCTGTTTTCGCTCTAATACCTACTACTTATCTACTATTTACAATATTTACATGTTACTTATATCTACTTTCTCTCCTATTGACAATCTTTCCGTGTCCATTCCTCTTCCTCCTTCCTTCTCTTCATCTCCATCTTACCCAACACCCCCTTCACTCATGCTACTGCCCTTTTTCCCCCCTTTTCATGCAACAATAACTCCATGCTTATCTCACTTCTTCCCACCTCCACGCACTCCTCCCACCAGTGCTCCACTCTTGCATCCCCCTTTCCACACTTGCTCCACTCTTGCATCCCCCTTTCCACACAGTTCACACATCCTCTCCTCCGGAGAGAGCCAGTACCTATTGAAACCCTCCATACACCCACACCTCATCCTCGCTATAAGCTCCTGACTTCCTTTCTCTCCTTTCTCACATAAATATTGCGCTCTTGCGCTTGGCATAATCCACACATATTTCCCGTTAAATCTTGACTCTCTTATTCTCTCTTCTCCTTCTGTCTTCTCTCTGTCCATGCCGTTTTGCTTAACCAAATCATAAACCTTCCTTCCTTCCTCGAGCCCAGCTCCCTGCTAGAATTCCTACACTCGTTCTCCCCGTCTCCCTCCTGACAATATAATTAGGCGTGCTCCTTGCCAACCCCAGGGTCCACTTTACATACCTATCCTGCGTTCTATTTACCTCTTCATTTTCCTTCCACCCCCACACCTCTGCCCCATACAATAGCACACTCATTATTAGTGAATCAAACAATTTCATTCTCCTTCCGAAATCATCTGCGAATAACTTCTTTCACAACCCCCACACCTGTCTCATCACCACATTTGCCCTTCTCACTCTCTCTTTTATGTGACCATCCACTCCTCCATTCCTTCGAAACACGAAGCCCAGGTACACAAACTCTTTCATCTCTTGCACCTCCTTTTCCTTCCACTTCCACTCCCTTCCCTTGTCCCTTCCCCCTCCTTTTCTGAACACCATAACCTTGGAATTTTCCGCAATCAGCTCTAAACCCTTTTTATCCAGGTATCCTCTCAACCTCTTCATCATCTCCTTTAAGGCCTCCTCGCTGCTTGCCAGCAACACTATGTCATCTGCATACGCTAGTGACCAAATTCAATTATAGAATCAACTCTGATTTTCTCAGGAGTGGGACTTAGTTTTACCGCAGGCCAGCGGGCTTTTCCAATTTAGGGTAACTTGAGCACCCAGGATAACGAAGTAAGTAACCTGGATGTTCCATAGGAACAAAAAACACTAAATATTTCCTCTTTTAAAGGATTGTCAAAAAAATAAACTTATATGGGACTGACTTTGGCTTATTGCACGTATGGTGTGAATTTGTACTGAAAAAAATCTTTCGAAAATCCTAGTCACACCCTCCACCAGGTTCTCAATCTGGGGCTTGTGTGACCTGAATTTTCATTAAGTTCGAGTATCTGCGAGATACTGGTTTAATATTCATTCCGTGGTCCTTGTTTGAGTCTGGAGAACCTATGGTGTGAGAAAACACCCAGAATGGAAACCCAGAAGCGAATGAGAACTTCAAAACGTCTCATATAAGTAGAGTAAAATTTTAAGACCACTGCCAGGCGTGTAAACCTGAAGAATTGTGATTTTTTTTTGTAGGAAACTAAGGTGAAATCCTATCGAAGACACTGCACCAAGTCTTGGTAGGACGAAGCTTCAGTTGTGGCAAATCCGAGCGAATAAATTTATAAGAATCCTGGATGCTCAGAACGAAAGAGGTAGGGCTCAGAGTAGACTAGACAATAAACAAACAAAAAATCGTTTCATACGCGTTCTCTTCTCGGCACTCCTGTGATCCCACAATCCAAGAACAAAAAAATATAAATTCACGAAAACATTGCTATAAATCGATAAAATGAATGAAAATCGTAATCAGGTTAGGGTTTTTGAGTTACCTGCCGTGGTTGAGTTGAGATCTATTGAAAGCTACATTTGTCAAGAATTCTTAATTGGCAATTATTTTCATTTAAAGGCTTGCACGTAAAAAAAAGCATCGAAGTTCGTCAAGGGGAAAATAGAGTACCAATTCCCGTTCCTAGGATATCTCTGTTAGTTAGTTTAAACAAGAGGGTGGTAAGGGCTAATTTTAATTTTCTTCCCAAACTTGACCCAGTTTGTATAATTGGTCTCGAGTTGTTGGATAGAGTTTATTAAATGCAAGTCAGAGTTATAATTTTCGGCAATCCTCAATATTGCTAAGAAAATCCTGAATTGCGACATTACCATTAACTAACATTAAAAAATGCCAAACTAGGTATAGGATTTGAACATGAGAAAAATATAAGATAAGAAAATTTGATTAAAATCGATAATATTGGATCTTAATTCAACTTCGGAAAATAACATTAAATCCAAAATAAATGATGACGCATGTAGAATATTCAATAATGTTACACTTTCAATTAGGCCTCTCTCTACTCCCCTATCCTCCATCGCCTCCCACAACCTCCCGCTATCCACCGACGGAAGCGCGCCTTTGAGATCCACAAAAAACGCGTACACTCTCGTCCCCTTCTTCGCTAATTCTCTATCCACCACGTGCTGCAGCACGTACATACTGTCGATAGTACACCTACCCGCCCTAAATCCCGCCTACGTCTCCGGCAATACTCCTTTCCCCTCGACATCCTTCCCCAGTCTCTCTGCCACCACCGTCGCGTATACTTTATACGCCGTATTCATTAGCGTAATCCCTCTATAATTTTCCTGCCTATCTTTATCCCCTTTCTTATACAGTGGTACTATTAAACCTTCCCTCCATTCTCCTGGGAATCCCTCGCCCCTCCATACTTTATTCATTACCTCCTTCAGCCTCTCCCTAACCTCTTGTGTACTAAACAGCCATGCTTCGTTCTCTACCCCGTCCAGCCCTGCTGCTTTTGACCTTTTCAACTTCCTTATCTGCTTCTCTATCTCCTCGTCATTCAACTACTACATCTCTGCCTTACCCGTTC
Source organism: Andricus quercusramuli (assembly GCA_932178445.1). Classification (NCBI taxonomy): domain Eukaryota; kingdom Metazoa; phylum Arthropoda; class Insecta; order Hymenoptera; family Cynipidae; genus Andricus; species Andricus quercusramuli. The sequence continues at coordinate 109,874 of CAKNXH010056267.1, forward strand.
TTCTACTTCCCTTCCTTCTTCCGTCTTCCTTGAATCTGAGCCCTGGAAAGATTCGTTGAAAAATTCCCTCCACTCCTCACTGCCTATCTTCTCACTGACCCCCACCCTACGCTTCCTAAACCTATTTATTATCTTCCAGAGGTCCCCCTCTGTCTTAACATTTGCTGACTCCTCTTCCGGATCTTTCTCCTTTTCCTGTTCTTTCTTCTTACACATAAATCTAAACCCCTTCCTCGTTTCTACGTACTCCTCCCTTCTCGCATTACCCTCTTTCCACTTCTTATACTTCCTCTTCACCTTCCTTTTCATCTTTTTACATTTCCTATCCCACCACGGCTTCACCATTCCTTTCTTCTTCTTTCTAAATACCTTCTTTTGCACACACCCTTTCACCTTCTCTTTCAGATCCTCCCATATCTCTTCCACTGACTCCCCTCCAAAGCGTACATTTCCTAGCTGCTCCTGATACTTCTCTATCGCCTCCCTCGTCCAGGTCACCCTCTCCCCTATCGAGACTTCTTCCCCGCCTTGTCTTTCGCCACCCTCACCTCTTATCCACAGACTTAATGGCTGATGGTCTGATTCCACCCTCCCCTCTACTGCGAATTTTTCAGTCTCCTCCCATCCTTGCATATTCATTACCACATAGTCTATCACCGATACCCCCACCTTACTTACATATGTGTATTCTTCCTCTTCGTCCCCATTTGCCATACCATTCGCCACTGCCCACCCTCTATCCTCCATCCAGTCCCTTAGAATCTCCCCCTCCTTATTACAATAATACGTTAAAAGTTGAAAATGCATTTTTGTTTTGTAGAAAATTAAAACTGAAATGATGTTTATTGATGAAGAATTGTCACTCGATATTATTTTTTTTATTTTATAATCAAATTTTCTCAGCAAATGCACAGTTTTAGCATCTGTAGATGGAAAGTGATCGTTTTTCTTTGTAATCGTCTCAAAATTACACTAACGGTGTTATTTAGTGACAAAGAATTTTCAATCCATATTATTTGTTTATGTCACAAACAAATTTAAGGAACAAATGCATGGTTTGACTATTTATAGATAGGAAGTGATCGTTTTTTTTTCGAATCCCCTTCAAAGTGTCTTTAGAGTGGAGGAAATAATAAGAAACGATCACTTTCTAATTATAAATGGCCATACTGTGCATTTGTTTATGACATAACCAAATGATATCGATTGACAAGTCTTCGTCACTAAACATTACCACTTATGGAATTTGAAGCCGATTAGAAAAAACAACAATTACTTTCTGCCTGTAAGTGACGAATGTGTGAATTTGTTTATAAAATTTGTTGATAAAATAAACAAACTATAACATCAAAAAAAATTTCATGATGAAACATGATCCTCTCAATAAAGTAAAGCAATGCCAACGTACGAATATACTTTGCAAGCCAAATTTTCAATATGTTGACATTTTGTTAATATAATTTCGTTATCACAATAACATTTGATATCCTTATATAATTTATATTATTTGGATACTTCGACATTCTTTTTCGTCGCGATTTTACAGCAAGTTCGCCGGCGTCGCGCGACGGCTCACACGTCTATAAATTAATTAATTGAATAGTTCATCAATTGATGTATCATCCTTGACTCTGCTTTTGTCTTTGGATAGAGACCAAACTAAATCCCCCGCCTCCAATGAATACACACCTGAATGCGGAAATTGTTAATTAATTACTTAATTCATCAATTTACAATTGATTCATTAAGTAATTGTCCAGTCAATCAATCGAATAAACACTTATTACTACTCAATTGTATGATAATGAATTGGTTAATCATCAATGGACTAATTAAAGAATTACTACGATGTGCAATTATCTAATCTCCTCGAATATGCTTTTGTCTTTCGATAAAGACCGAGGTAAATCACCCGCCGACGATGAATAATGTTTCAATCTCTAAAGCTGATAAAATTTGAAAATGATATGATTGAAACAAATTTTTTTAAAAGGGTTAGGAAAATTGGTCAATATTCTCAGTATTGAAGGTAATCTTGAATAAAATGCAAAATTACCAAAATTTCCAACAGAAATTGAACGGGTTACCCAATTTTTTTCTATCTTTTTTTAATCGTTTCCTAATTATGTGATTAACCTAATGCAGTATATTAAAATTCAATTTCTGCATATTTTAATAATTATCAATTCCGTTCAAGCGGCTCGAATCATGTCACGATGCAACAATGAAAAGGGCGGATGAGTTACGACCTACCGCCTGGGGCCAGCATCCTCGAAAACCATCACGGTGAATTAGGATAAATTGTCTGGGAAATTCGGAGCGCCTGTTTTAGGTTTGTTCGTTTACAGGCGCAGAAATGAACCACATTTTCGATTAATTGGAAAAAAACAAGACCATTTTTCAAAAAACAGAGTTCGAGATATTGGTCATTATACCCTTGAGATCATGTGGTTAAAATATTACATCGAACAATTCATTCGTGTAGGAGAAAAATGAGCGTGAGTAAGAAAAAGGCTAAAAATTGAACGGGTGGAAGCGCCTTAAGCTTCCCTATGATTCGTATGAATTTGACCTTACGGTATATATAAGTAATAAATATTTGTAAATTTGTGAGGCTTACCAACAAAAATTTCAGCTGACTGATTAATTTAGAAGTTTCATTTTTTGGAAGCCGACGATCCTTCTAGGTGGCGGTGGAAGGCTCATCCTGCATTCCTCCACGCTTAGATCTTCTTACAACTGAGGTTGATTGCTGAGGTTCGACCTCCATCAGGTCACCTCTTCTCTCCTGTTCGTTGTCGTCATATCATCATCGGTGGAAGGCTCGTCCTGCCTTCGTCTTCGCTTAGATGCTCTCACACCTGAGCTTGATGGTTGAGGTTCGACCTCCATCGGGTCACCTCTACTCTCCTGTTCATTGTCATCCTCATCATCACCGCATGACTCAGCTGACTCGCTCTCTGACTGAAGCCCTTCGTCATCCTCATCTCTCAAAAAGCGCTCTAGTTGCATACCGACTCTGTCGTCAATGTCGCTGGTGTCCTCATCCTCCTTGATATTCGTGCAAGATTGGCCGCAGCAGTTGCCACAAATCGTTCAGAATAGCAGTCTAGCTTTTCTGAAAGTGCAGGCTGCTTTGCAACCTTTGGTGCATTTGCACGAGATTCTCTGAAGCAGTTCTTTGAGGAGCCGCTTCTTTGAGGGTGGGGATTGGTGTTAGGCCATGCTTGCTTCTTTTGCAACCCCAATCTTCACCCAATAGAGCAGATGTTTCTCAACATTCCAACGACTAAGGGACTAAGCTATTCTCTAAAATTTTCGAGTTGGTGGTCTCAAATACTTACATACATAGACTTGCAATTGTGAAACCCGTATGTAATTAAGACATTTATTCCATTAATAAAGTTATTTATAAAAATAAGAAATAAGTTGTTATTGTATTATTTATTCATTAACATTGATCTTACCGACAATTAGTGCATAAATTTATCCACCGTCATTTCAGAACTAGTATAAGTGCAAGTTATCAACATTTTTTTACAAAATTTTGGAATTTTTCCGGCTATTATTCGAAAAATATTGGTCGTATTAAAAAAATCAATAGAACCTTTTTTGTGGAGAATTTTATGCACTTCAATTTTTGTAGACACAGAGTTTGCAAAAAAAACCATAAGCAAACAAGTTATAAATAAAAAACTGTTTTTCGAAAGTTTACGCCACTGCCAAAACATACGCAGAAGTTGGGGGAGGGGGATAACGAAAAAAGTTCCTCATATGGACCCAAAGAAAATTTTAAAACCATAATTTCTTTAGTCGGAATTAATGTCAAAAATTACCATTTTTTTTGCTTTGCCGCCTGGCCTAGTAGTGTTAATTCAGAATCATAAGTGTTAAATTTCTGATAGTATTAAAATGAAAATATATAATAAATAAACACATGCAGACAAATAAATAGTTTATTCTAAAAATGATCTCTAATTTTTTTCAAGTAAAAACCGTCACTGCGTTTATATTATGAAATTTTTACAGCTTTCACAATACGCATTCAGATATCCCAGTAGGCACAAAACCATGAACATCCCAAGAACGTCCTTGGGACTTCCCCAGGACGTCTAATGTCAGTCCAATAAACGTCTCTAAGACGTCCAATGTCCTAAAGATGTCCTAAGGACGTCTTAAAGACATAAGACGTTCTCAGGACATCTTTCGTACTGACACTGGACGTCTTGAAGGCATCCCTAGGATGTCCTAGAGACATGTTCCAAAAGACGTCTTAGGGATGTCCCGAAGACGTTTCTAGGACATCCTTAATTTTTTTGCCCACTGGGATAACTTTGGAAAAATATTATGTAATATTTCAACGATTATTTTTGGCTTAAAAAAGTCAGAAAGTGTATGCAGGTATATTTACAAATAAAGGTTAGAATGAGGACACGCGGGATACCAGAAAGGAAACGTGTACAGTAGGGTGGTCCAAAAATGCATTTAAAAATTTCTTTTTTTGAATTTTTATGGCGACACCCCAGAAATTTGTTTGAATCTACACAAAAATAAATCCATTTTTTTTGTAAACAAAAAATAAATCCATTTTTTTAAAACAAAAAATGATATTTAGAGGTGCCGCAAGCACCATGAAGTTTAACACGTATTTCCCATAAGAAAAAAAGACGTTTTTATAAATATTATTCAGAATCCTCTATATTGTCTCAATCGTGTTGAAACTCAACATTTTTCTTCACAATTAGCCATATAATACGAATAAAATATCACTTTTCAAATATCAACACCATAAGTCTGTTTGATAGGGTCCCAAAGAAACCCCATAAGTGAAAAAGTGGGTTTTGCGAGTTTTTTGCGCTAATTATGACTTTTTTTGTGGTTTTTTCAATGAACATTGTTTCTGGCACACAAAAAACCACTTTATACTGATAATTAGATGTTCACATAAATTTTTTAAACAACTCATCATTTTTTTTAGCAATTTTCTCATAGAACGGAGTTAGAAAGACGCGGTTTTTTTCAAAAATTTCCCACTTGTTGTCCAATTTTCAATTAGAAGAAAGTGATACTTCATCAATTTTAACAGAAGTGATTGTTTAAACAATTTATTATCAATGTTAATAATATTCTCTTAGAAAAATGCTACAAAATTGCAGTTTGAACAAAAATTCACTTCTAGTAAAATTTTCAATTGAGATAAGTTAAATAATTAACTAGAGTCAAGGAAATTATTTGTTTAGATAATTTGTTATTACTAGTATTAATATTATATTTGAAAAATGCTAGAAAGATGAGGTTTTTCTGAAATTTCTGGCTTTTCGTCCAATTTTTAATTGGAGTGAAGTGATAATGAATTGAAGTTTACAAAATAATTGTTTAAACAATTTATTATCATTGTTAATAATATTCTCTTTGCTTGATTGGTAGAATGTTGCGGTTTTTTCTGAAATTTTCAACTGTTTGTCTATTTTTCATTAGGCTTGACTTAAAAATTATTTAGATTCAGCAGAAATAATTGTTTAAACAAATTATTATTATTCATGACTATCTTCATGTATATCAGTGCCTGATAGTTGCGGTTTTTCGATCATTTTTACCTTTCTGTCCTTTTTTTCACTTAGTTACCCAGAAAAAAAGAAACGATTGAACTGGAGCGCCTTGAAATGTGTATCTTAAAATTCCAGATTGAGAAAGTTGCATTTCAATTGTTTTTTTGACTCTTTGAATTGGTCAGCTATTAAATTTGCAAAGCCACATTCGGAAATGTACTCGTTCTATCGTTTTAAGACATTCTGAATAGGAGAAAATAACCTCAAAAAACTAATCTTAAGTTCAATTGGTGATTAACGATTCACAGAAGAAACGCATGAATCGTTTCAAGTTCTCAATGAAATGGAGTTTGAAGGATGTCAAAGTGAATGGTAAAGTGCAGATTCACTTTAACAGAAACGAATCTGCATCATACAATTGATGATTGATGAAGTCCGATGAATTGTATAATGCAGATTGCGCTCTTCATTATTGAATTGTAGTAAATCGGAATTGGGTGGAAATTATTCGATCAGCGTGGCAGGTAGTAAATTTACGTCAGTGAATAAATTTAAATGTAATACTTTTTTTGGTAAAATTGCATTATCTAGCATAATTTCACACATGGGTAGTATTGTTACGTCTTGGCATCCTGAGAAATTACGAACAGGACATAAATCGACAATCCATCGACAAACTGACAGAAAGAGATGGCGCGTTGGACTTTATCATAAAATTACGTCTTCAGAGCCTCTAATATTGCTCTAATAGTGATGAGTTCCACGTGAATAAAAAAAAAAAGTCTTTTTTATTCAAAACGATACCTAAGAAATGTGATATGCGCTTTATTTATCCTGCTAGAGTGTTTGCAAATTTATAACCTCACGAACATAACCTCAAAATTGAAATGTGGTCCTGGAAATTTACGTCCTGCATTTCAGATTCCTGCCATTCAGGGGTCTACAAACGAACCTTTTGTCTTCAAATTCTAATAAAATAATTTTAGGAGACATTTTTAAAAGGTATTATTACGATTAGCCGTTGTTTTTCAATCGATAACGAAATATTTTTGGTGAATCGTTAAATAACGACTTCTCCGATTCATTGGCACTTCTATCCTATCGTCAGCAATCTGCCATTCCAGTTTAAGATACACATTTCATACGACCTGAAACACGATTAAAAACGTGGTCAATCGCTTCTTGTTTCCTGGGTAGGTAGTAGCTAATTAAATTTAACAAAAAAGTTGTTTAAACAATTTAATATTGTTCATTACTATTATTTATTGATGAACAGATAATAAGTCAACCACAACAAAAATTGTTTTTCGAATGGTATTGTTGTTTTAAATGAATTATCAAAAATCAAAATCATTATTAAATTATTTAAACAACTTTTTTGTTAACTTCAATTAATTATTACAGAACTTGGAGAGAAATCATATGATTTGGCATGAGCTTGTTTCTTTTCATCAAAACACTTGAAAATGTATTTAATTCATCGCCGTTATTCCTCTATAATTATTTTTAGCTCAATACACTTGCCTATAATTTGAGAAACATAGAAGTTTCTATTTAAAAAAATCAAGCATTCAAATTACCGCCATACAGAGATTTTTTCTCTGACGGAAAAATCTCTATTTTCATAACTCATGACTTGCGCAAGTCCACAACTTGCTTTTCTGCAATCGTGTGAAAGGGCCCTTAATGGTTTTATGCAAATTTTTCAGCAGATAACCTATCGATTATTTTGTTTAAAAACATATTATGTAAATAAGAATGTCATCAGTCAATCGCTCTGCATATGTAGGATGTGTAAACATAAGAAGTGAAGGTGTGATTCTTTTCTGCTTCCCGCATAAAAGCGACCCGAGATATGAGGAGTGGTGTGAAAATGCCGGTAAGAACTGATACATTATTATTCTTTTTGCTCGCTTTTTAGTATAAAATATCTATTAATTCAAGGTGTGATTTAACATATTTTCAAACTTTCTCTTAAAATTAATTTTTCAAAATAAAAAACATTTTTAATTTGTCGAGGTATCTTGAGAATTTTTTTTATTATTTTGAAGGGAGTGTCTACAGGTACCGAAAAAATCAGGCTATTTGTACAGAAATTTTGATACAAAAAGCTACTTTTTCAGCCCCCCTCCCTCCGTATAAAAAATGCGGCTATTTGTGCTGAAATTTTGGTACAAGTAGCCACGGTCTATATTGAAGCCTTTCAAAAACATTAGAAAACTTCAAAACTTGATTTCAAAATCAGCGAAAATCTCAATTTTCTTTTAAATGTTTTAGAATATCTTTATACTTTCTCTTGAAATTATGTCATTTTTCAAAATAAACCATCAGAATTAAAATGATTCCTATTTTTCCTTATATTGTTGTGAAATACTGCAAAAAATTGCCTCCAAGTCTTCTAGATTTTTTTTTGTAATTTTGTAAATCTTTTGAAAGTTTTTAAGTATTTGTAAGCATTTTCTTGAAATTATGTAATTTGTAAAAGCAAAAACTCAAATTTAATTTAAACATCAAAAATCTCAATTCGTTTTACAGAGATTGCCGAAGGGAAATGCCGTACAACACGTTTGCGACTGTGCCACCTTCACTTCCGAGCTGCAGATTTTACGACTCCTGCACCCCATGAAAAATTGATTCGCACTGCAGTTCCTATCCACTACCACCAAGTGGATGAGTACATGCCCGACTTCGACAAAAAATTTGCAGAAAGATGATACGAGGTAAGTAACATTAATCTCCCACCGTTTCCTCCACAGGTTTTTCAGGAAAAAAATGAGGACAGGCCAGCAGCAGAAAATGGATCAGTCACCAAAGACGAGAACATGGGCGAGGTCAGCGATGCCGATAAAATCATGATGCTGCAAGCAGAGAATGCCATGCTTCGTGTTATGGTCTTAAAACAGACTGCACAGAAAAGTGCAAACCCAAAGCCTACACAGCCTGATAAGAAGACCCGCCGAAAATAGACCTTGACAAATTCTTGGATGCACAGAATGTCAAGGATAAGTTGCGCAGCACAATGATTAAACTGCAGCTTAGACCTCATTACAAGTGGCAAGAGCCTTATTCTTCGAATGAGAGATTGGTAGCTATTCTTTGGCATTACCATTCGGCATCTGCATATGAAAGAATGCGGAAGGCAGGTTTGATGCTGCCACATCCCAGAAGTGTGGAAACTTGGATCGCGAAAAACGAGGTATACCCTGGATTTCTCTCAGCCTCGAAGGTAACTTTGACAGAAGTCTTGAATAAATTGCCAGAATGTGCAAGAAGTTGCGGGGGGAAAAATGGACGGAATGGATTTTATGTAGTGGAGTACGACTCCAAGATGGATATCATCGAGGGTTTGGAAGATCTTGGCTACCTGGGCAGAACAGATAGGCGTGCCAATAAAGTATTTGCAATGACTCTGAACGTTTTGCATCCTTTTCATCGGTGGCGAGTCGGAATTTTGTACGTGTTAGCTCATAACAATGTTTCCGCAGACAACATAGTGACTCTGATGCGACAAATTTGCGACAAAGCCGAAGAATGCGGAGCTGATGTGAAGCTTTTCGTTTGTGATCAAGGAAGTCCAAACAGATCGGCTTATACAAAGTTGGGAGAGACTGAGGCAAAACCATTTTTCCAGCATGGAGAATAAAAAGTCTTAGCATTTCACGACTTTTGTCACATCATAAAAAACCTTTTGTGTGCTTGGCAAAGGTACCGGATTCTAATGATTAAGGGCGAAGAAGTTTCTTTCCAGGACGTAATCGATGCTTGGAAAGCTGACACAGCTAATGAGTTATCGAATATGCTTGGGCATATCTTACGGGGACATCTGTTTCCCAATAATTTTCAAAAGCAGAATGTCAGAAATGCCTTCCAACTAGTGAGTGGAAAACTTGAAGCTTCCATGACAGCGGCAAAAAAATCAGAGGTGGCAGGGATCAAAACATCCAAAACGATCACTAAGTCGATATGGTTTGTGGGTAAGGTGAATGTCGTAGTACACGTCCTAACATGGGGACCTACTACCCACGTGAAAAGTAAATCAGGAAAACTGACCAGGTTACCTTGTTTCCAAGCCTTTGAAGAAACTGTACGAGGTTAACTGATGCTTTACTCGGATATGGTTTACACCTATACTTCCTTTCAGTTAGTCATTTGCAATACAGATTCCGTCGAGCAATTGTTCTTTAGATTGCGTCCATACAGACGCACCTCTATCTCTTTCTTTCTATGACTTTTCTGTAAGTAAGCAAGCTACCCAAGTTACCTTCCCCCCCCCCTGCCAGAAAGCAAAGTTACAATGAACTGTGGTGACCCTGAAAACAAAAAAGGCCAATTGTATTTAATTGGAAATGTTGAAATGAGCATTTGCAATTTAAATGCATTTGGTAGAACTATCATTTAATGGATCTCAATGGATTTTAATTGACGCAATGTATTTCAATCGTAAAGATGCAATTGGTGGCATTTCATCATTGCGGAATTAGGTCAATTGAATTGCATTGTCAGTTTTCAAATGAATGTAATAAAATAAATAGAATTTAATTGTAAATTTTCAATTCAATGCAAATTTTTAAAGTATTATTAAACACATGATGTGTCACAATAAGCTTTACAGCTTGAGTGCCAGGGGAGCTCTCCATGGGCTTCCCGTCCGTTTTAAAACTAACTAAACACATGAAAAAATACATACATAGATTGTCTGCTCGTGAATATTCATAATTTGAAATTATTCATTATACAGGGTTCGAATGTATTATCCCTACTTTTATTTTTAATTCCATATTCTGAAATAAACCTGAATAAAAAAGAAAAATGTGCTTATTTGACAGAGTATTATTGTTGTCTCCCGTGCAGAGATCGCCAAGTTTCTTCCCGGTTCCAGACTTGGGCCAGGCTGGGGGTCCCTAGCCTGGATCTAGCTCGAATTTTGCAATAGCTCGACCTTGGGCCCAGCTAGTGTCAAAGTCCCAAAAATTGACGACAGATGGCGTTTACTCATTAGTTGCGAGTGTCGAGTGTAGATCTTTACAAAGTGGCTTTGGTATAAATAAAAATTCGTAAACTATCTTAACCAGTAATTTGAGTGATAGTTTGAGCCAAACTGAACTTATAAATTTGGTATGAGTGATTGAGAATAGTGGTGATGGAGCTGATTGATGATGGTCGATGAACAAAATACAAATCATCATTGAAATTAAATTGATAACAATGCCTAAAATAAAAAGCACTCTAAGAGTCCGGAGGCATCGAGCACTCGGCAGTATCCCATATTTACGCGGTGAAAGTGCAAGTGAGTTCTTATATTAATTCTAAATAATATTTTCACATTAAGATAACACGTAACTTCTCACCTCAAATTGAGAAATCTTTTTCGTCGAATTTTCAAGTGTAAATATGTTGCTAATTTATGTAATGATGTTTAAGACTTTAATTTATCAAAGAAATATGGCGGAAGTAAATTAAAAATTATAGTATATAGATGATGATGACGCAGAAAGGTGGTAGAAATTTAGGACGCGCAAATCGAATTAGTGACTTTTTGAATTGACGTTTTGATTTTTTTTCGATTTTTAAATATTACATATTCATTTTTTAACTTCAAATTTGAATAAAAAATATTTCTCCTTAATTTCGACTTTTAATTTAAAAATTAAAAATGGCTAGGAATCGATAATGAACTAGGGTTAAGCCTGAGCCAAGCCGGGCGATCAAGTCTGGCAATATAACCTGGCCCTGGCCAGATTTGACGTTTCATTCAAGCTTGGCCCAGGCTAGATCACCAGGCCAGGGCTTAGTTTTGCCAAGCCTGGGCCCTGTTTGGGCCATGACCAAATTTCTACACGGGCTATATGACTTACACCTGCTTCAAAGTTTTCCTTATGTTATCATCCCACAGTAATTTTTATAATTAATTCGTATTCTGGAAAGAATAACATCTTCACTCATTTGACTGTTTCTAATATACTTGAGTAACTCTCAGAAGTTACAAAATTATTTAAAATTTAATAGATTCAATTCTCTTAATTAGACCAAATTTTTCCATTTGAAAAAAATTTCTGTTAATTTTGAATTTAGTAGAAATCACACCTTTTTTATTTATTATACTATTAAATGCATATAATTTGAGAATATTTTTTTTTTATTTCAACAATCAGTGATTTTTTTCAATTATTTTCCAATTTAAATATTTTACTTTATTCATTAGATATTAAATTAGTTTTAATAAGTACTTTAGGTCAACAAAATTTGAAAAATATTATTTGTATTATATTGTTAATTTATGTCCAAAGTCACTTTTTATTCTCATTAAACAATCAATATTTACTGAACTTTAGTCCACAGGCCCAAATTACATAGGATACTAATTATATAGAGGATACTTCAAAATTCAACAAAAATTGCCCTGATCAGGAAAACATTAGTTTTTGAAACATCGGCAGCAAATTTGGAATAAAGGATTAAACAACGAATCTCCTTTCTTTGGTCTGAAGTACGTCATTACCAACCTATATTATATTATTATAAATTTACAACACTCGGACAAACAACAT